>ML278863.1:5580-30273 GCA_005239495.1 Nicotiana undulata
TTCCCATGATTTTGATAAATTAATAGAGGATTTAACTAGAAATTGATGTTTAAACTCGGTGTTAATAAGAAATTTACTTACCTCAAGTACTAGGTTGAATGGTCCTCTTGGAAGCTCTCAATTAACTCAAGGAAGAAGATGGAAATGGAGGAAAATGAACTAAACCCGCTATAAAAATACACTGCCCAGGGATTTACCCTATGCGAACGCACCCTGGGCATGCGTTCGCGATGCTTTAAATCGGTCAGGTCCACAGGCCTTTTACGCGAATGCGAGGGAGGGGTCGCGAACGCGAAGGCTAGCTGGGCTAGACCTTCGCGACCGCGACTGGAGGGGTGCGAACGCGAAGGCCAGGGGGACCAACCCATTGCGAATGCGGGATGGGGAACGCGAATGTGGGATGGGGAACGCGAACACGTAGAGAATCCGTAGCCCCGACCCAATTCCTTCTTCGCGAACACGGCCACCCTCCCGCGAACGCGAAGAAGAAAACAAGATGTAGAAAATTCTTGTTTTATTAACTTAGCTCCCGGGGGTCTAAAACACCCCCGAGCCCCCCGGGGCCCCATCCAAAAGCACCGGCAAGTCTGTATTCGTGATACGGACTCGCCCGAACTTCTGGAACGTGAAAAAAAACAACAGAACTCAAAATTCAACCCTAAAACCAAATTAATTAAACTTAAGAACTTTGAAATTCTAGAATTCATTACATTGCGCCGAACGGGTCTTTACTACTCGGAATGACCCCAAATTTTGCAGACAGGTCATAAATGACTATACAGAACTATTGCCGGCCTCGGAATTCCATTCGGACTTCGATAGCTTGAAGTCCCGTTCTAGGCCAAATTCTAAACTTAAGGAAATCCTGATTTCTATTTCGGGCGCCGAAACGCTCCCGGGTCATCAGAAACCCAAGCCAAACATATGCCCAAGTCCAAAATCACTGTACGGAGCTACTGGAGCTGTCAGAACTCGATTCCGAGGTTGTTTTCTCAAAATGCTGACCGAAGTCAAACTTGGCCAAATAGGCCAGCCTTGAGGAACCAAGTGTTCCTAAACCATCCAATTTATTCCCAAATCCCGAACCACCCGCTCCCGCGAGTCATAAGCACGTATGTTTTATTTAAGGAAACGAGACTCTAATGCGCAAAATGACCGGCTGGGTCGTTACATTACCTTATCAGTTTCATTTAATATTCCATACTCAGTCAGGATCATGCATCTTTATATCACATCTCAGTCTCAGTTATTTATTAATTCATCATATCATTGTTCCGGGTTGTTTTTCATGACATTGTGAGCCCGTGGTGAGACTTGAGAGGTTGGTGACTGAGTGAGGCCAAGAGCCTATGATGAGTGATAGTTATGGGATCGGTCTACACGCCCCAACGTTTATATTGATGATTATGATAGCGCTTGGGCTATAGTAGCCCCTCCGAAGTCTTTAACACACCCCCAACGGGCGCGTATGATATTATTGAGGGATGAATTTTTCTTGGACATGGATTTGTCTGAGATACTAGATGCATGGAGATAGATTTCTCTACCGGGCTGGATTTCCCTTTTGTCCTCCGTACTGGGTGTCTTTCAGTCAGTGTTGTATATATATTCCAGGACGGATTTCCCTAGGCCGGATGGCCATATACAGTACCGAGTGGTTGAGAACTTGAGAGTGGGAGCACATGGTGAATTCACACAGTCTGTGCATTAGCATGTAGAGGACTTTGAGTTGTATACCATGCACGGTTTAGATATGCATTTATTTTTCTTGTTTACACTGTATATTTGACTTGAAAGCATGCCTACGATTCTGCGCATTTAGTTCCATTATATCTGTTGAGGTTGAGTTCGTCACTATCTTCAGTCCATAATTTGGACATGTTACTTACTGAGTTGGTGTCCTCACGTTACTATTTGAACCTTGTGTGCAGATCCAGGCATTTCTTGGAACGGCGGCAGCTGTTGATTATCGGCATTGGAGTCAGGGACTATTGGGGTAGTTGCACCACGTTCGCGAACCTCGATCTTCTCTTCCTTAGTTTATTTTACTTTGATGTCTAGTTCTATAGACATTTTTGTGAACTATGTCTGGCTATTAGACGCTCATGTACTCAGTGACGCCCCAATTATTGGGACAGTTGTGTTGTATTTTGGGTAACTTTGTGTTTAAATGGGATTTTATTTATGTTAAACCTTTCCATTGTTATATTTAAAATGTGTTTTACTGTAATGAAGGAAAAATGTTGGATTTAGGCTTGTCTAGTTTCACGATAGGCTCCATCACGGCTGGGTAGGTTTTGGGGTCGTGAAATCGAGCTAGAAACCACTCGCCGCACCAAGCCAGTACCAGAGAGCTCGAATGGTAGCGGATTAGGGACCGATCCTGCAATAATCAAAATGCTCGAGGAGCTCACCAAAAGAATTGAGTTAGGAGAGAAGAAAGTCGAAGCTAATGATAAAAAAAGTGGAAACATACAACTCCCGAGTTGATCAGAAATCGAGGGCACCGCCAATCATGAAAGGGATGGATTCGAAGAAAATTATACAAAAGTCGTTTCCTCCAAGTGCGGCTCCAAAACCCATTCCAAAGAAGTTTTGTATGCCGAACATCCTAAATATAATGGGACCAGCGATTAAAACGAGCATGTCACCTCGTAAACATGTGCCATCAAGGTAATGATTTGGAAGATGATGAGATCGAATATGTTTTATTGAAAAAGTTCGGGGAAACCCTATCGAAGGGAGCAATGATTTGGTATAACTATCTACCGCCAAATTCCATTAACTCATTTGCCATGTTAGCAGACTCTTTCATAAAGGCACATACCGGAGCCATAAAGGTTGTGACAAGGAAATCAGACCTTTTCAAAGTAAGACAGAGGGATATGAAATGTTGAGGGAGTTTGTATCCCGATTTCAAATGGAACACATGGACTTTCCACCGTTCACAGATGATTGGGCCATTCAAGCTTTTACTCAGGGATTGAATAAACAAAGCTCGATAGCATCACGTCAACTGAAGCAAAATTTGATCGAGTATCTGGCTGTGACTTACGCAGATGTACACAATCAGTATCAATCGAAGATCAGGGTCGAGGATGACCAATTAAGATCTCCTTCCGGTTCAGTACATCCAAATAGGTCAGCAACTAAAAATCATAGGGACATCGACAGAGAGCCAAGGTCGAACAAAGATCGATATCAACCGTACATCAAAAAATTGAAGGAACAGTGGTCCAGGACGCAATTCCACCCTGAACGAACGAAGAAGTGATCGAGGACAGAAGTTTCGGGGACTTATGAGCAAAAGTAGTTTTTATAAGCATGCCGATCCCATAGAGGCACCTCGATTATCGGAATATAATTTTAGTATCGACGCATTGGTCATTATATCGGCAATCGGAAGGATCAAAGATATTGGGTGGCACACACCCATATAGACTCATCCTTCCCAAAGAAACCCCAATTTAATGTGTAAATATCATGGCACGCATGGTCACAGGACCGAGGATTGCAGGCATTATGGGAAGAGGTGTCACACCTCTTTTTTCCCGATAGGGGTGGGATAAGGGAGTTTTTCCAATTTAAGTGACATTATTCGAATTTGGGATTATTTATTTAAATTTCAGAGTCGCCACCCAGATTTTTTACGGTGTTCCGAGACACCATTTACTTATTTTAAAATCCCAAATCGAGGAAATTTTGACTCTGTTTAAAAAGTCTGCAAACAAGAAATCCGGGTAAGAAATTTTGTTAACCCAGGAGAAGGTGTTAGGCACTCCCGAATTACGTGGTTCTAGCATGGTTTCTTAACAATTAATAATTGGCCTAATTATCTTATTAATTACGTGTTTTAAACCCATTGTGCATTTTTGAGACTTTTTGAATCGCTTTTAATATTTATGGATTATTTTAAAACAAGTCACGATGGCGTGCACTTGTCATTTTTGTACACGTTGCAAACCGCGCCACATGAAATGCACCTGCAATTTTAAACATATTTATTTTAATTATTCTTTGAAGTTGTGGTCGGGTAGCATAAAATGCACACCCGAATGGGATTTATGTATCATGATTATGGTCACGATGATTTAATTATATATCTAAAGCAAACTATTATTTTTTTATAAGTTCTTTGTTTTTCCTAAGTTATTTGTAATGTTAATCTTAAGAGTGAAAGATGTAGTTTTTGGACTACAAAGTATGTGTTTGTTCAAGGTCTTCTAAACTAATTTTGTTAGTCTAAAATCAAGATTTTTGAGCCATATTGAAGTTTGGCCACGTTTCATGCTTATTATACTGGGCCAGTGCTATTTTATACAATTTCTATACACAATCTGCCTATTTTAATTCAATTACACAAATGGGTTACCCCATGTACGATTGTTCCAAATCTTTTTAAAACTAAGTATTTTAAGGTACAAATTAAGGACATGACTATCTAAAAGAAGTGTTAGAAATCTGGCCCAGTTTTAGTGCTAAGCGTACTGGGCCAGTCATGTTTTAGACATAAGAAAATTGTCCAGCTAAATGGAGAAAACTTTATGTAAAGAAAACAAAGTGTATAAAATGAAAACAGGAACTAATTAAGCATGGATCGAATTTAGAAATATCTATGACAGTGAAAGAGCATCTAACAAGGTTGAATATTTATCTTCTTAATTAACAATAAAGGTTGTATTTAGTTAGAAGGTTGTACCCAGCCTTACATAGGCCAAATAAGGTCAAAACGATCCGATTTGATTCAAAGACATGGTCTACTACCAGGCCTTGTAACTGTAGAGTCCAATGGACTCAAAATCATACATGGCTTGAACGGAATTTCAGAGAATGAAAAATCAGCAATTTTAGATAAAATAATTAGGGACTTTACACCCCAGGCCCAATGACCTAGGGTCCAGACTCATTCGGGCTCATTGGGCCATTATTACAAGTCTGGCCCATCTGGTGAATTTAAAAGAAATCGAATTTCTTGACGTTGGAATAATAAATCAGTACATTTAAATTAAAATAATCTAGGAATAAGGGAAAGGGGTATAGTGATTCAAATGAAATAAATGTTCCCCTTACATTGTTGTCCAACTTCAGAAGTACAATTTTTCTTTAAATGCATGAAAATAAATGCCCTAAATTAGATGACATTTCTAAAGTGCTATTACTCTCAACCTAGATTAGATAAATTCCTAAAGATGTTACTGCTTTAAGCTTTATCAAAGTCGCACACCATCTCTTGGCCAAAACAAACCAAACACCTGCATTTTGATAAAAATTTACCTTTTTAGAGTGAATCTGACCCAACTAATGGTCAGATTCACATCTTAAATACTGTTTTGTATGACTCTCACAAATTACTTCACATTTTTCACAAAAAATTTAAACAGTCCTAAACCAAACAAAGCCTAAGTATTAACACATATAATCTACAGATGAAGCTAGAACACAAATACACACAAATATGGAGAGAGTTCAGATTTACTAGACTAACACAAATCGAACACTGATTTAAGGAACTAATTTTGACACAGGCTAATTTATCAACTCGGAATTAAACGAATCAAGGAAAATCATGAAACCCTAAACTAATCAGTAATTAACAGCAAAATATGAGACTAGGATTAAACGACTAATTGCAGTACACAAATAATTAAAGAAAAATAAGATAGGGGGTACAGTCGAAGAAAACATGAAAACCCTAATTTATTAATCAAAAAATACATCTAACAACAAGAAACAAACTAAAGACAAGGTAAACATGCTTCACTCAGAATCAAATAGGTCCAGAAAAATTATAAAACCTAAATTAAGAGTTCAAGGAAGAATTCCAACTTAGATAACTATTTTTTAAACAAATAAAGAGAGAGAGGGAGTACTGGTTAGGTTAGAAAAACTTTGGCCGAATTTGATTGGCTCACCGGACTTTGGCCGAATTCCGGTGGGGTGGGGAAACGAGCCAAACCCACATGAATCAATTGCTTTTGTCAAGAGCAATTGACTCATGCAGGTTTGAACCGTTAGTTTGCTTAAAATAATCCAGGGTCGACTTTTTTAGGGTTTTAGAATTTCAGATCTGAAATTGAGGAAATATGGAAAGGCTTTTGGGGAAATTAAGGGTAGAATGGGGTTGGGGTGAGGTGGAGGTTATCTAGTAAATTTTTAGTGTGATTTGGAGTTGGTCCGCCGTCGGTAGGCGATTTCCGACCGGCGGACCAAGGTGGAGACAGTGAGGGTTAGAGAGAGGTAGTGGAGACGGGCTAGGGGGTATTGGGAAGTGATTCTGAGGGGGAGGGGTGGTGTGTGTTAGGAAACTTATATAGTAGAGGGGGTGTGGAGTTGTGAGTCGTTGGATCAAAATGATCAAACGGCTGGGATGGGGAGAGGTCCAAAACGGGATCGTTTAGTTTAGTGGGGGGTTTGGACGGGTTTGGTGTTTTGGGTTGGGGTTTATTTTGGTATTAGGAGAGGATTTGGGCCTGTATTGAAATGGCCCAAACCGATTTTAGCCCTTTTAGACAACTTAGGCTAATTAAATCAATTCTAATTTAAATTATAAAATTAGTTTTTATCTAGTTTTATCTAATTATAATTTAATTAATGAGATAATTAAAAGTGAAGCCATTAATTTAATACTCATAATTACTTAAAGAACAAATTTTGTAATTTTTCTTGATAAAAATGATTAAATTATGCAACTAAGTATTACATTAAATCAAAAATCTAAATATGCAAGATAATTGAAGTTTTAAAATATTTTTGTTATTATTTTATATTTTATAAACTATACAAGATGAATTATGATCATACAATGCAAATAATTTACAAATAAACACTGAAATTCAAACAAAAATCTATAAAATTAAATTATTTATCAAATTTTGTAGGAGTATTTAATAGGTGAAAAATTACATGCTCACAAGAGGTAGCTCGTCTATTCAATGAGGGTCACATTCGAGAGTTTCTAAGTGATCGAGCCAAAAATCATTTAAGAGAAAAGGAAGCCAGCAGAAAAAAAGAACAAGAGGAGTCGCAACATGTCATTTATATGATCGTTGGTGGGGTCGACATTCCTCAGGGACCTATTTTCAAATGCACTAAGGTATCATACACTAGGGAAAAACGAACCTGAGATTATGTGCCTGAAGGCACCGTATCATTCAATGATGAAGAAGCAGACAGAATTTATTAGCCCCATAACGACGCTCTGGTAATTTCTATCTTATTCAATAAATTTCAAGTTAAGTGTGTTTTAGTGGATCCAGGTAGCTCGGAAAATATCATCCGACCAAGGGTCGTGGAGCAGCTCGGCCTGCAAGATCAAATCGTGTCCGCATCTCGGGTCTTAAACGGCTTCAATATTGCTAGTGAAACAACTAAAGGAGAGTTTATCCTACCGGTGAGCGTGGCTGGAACCATTCAATATACCAAGTTCCACGTAATCGAGGGTGACATTAGGTACAACGCCCTACTCGGAAGGCCTTGGATCTACAACATGAGGGCAATCCCTTCGACTCTCCACCAAATGATTAAATTCTCGACATCAGATGGGGTAAAAACAGTGTACGGGGAATAACATGTTGCAAAAGAAATATTTGTGGTCGATGAGGTAATACCGATATCGAAACGATCGACATCGGAAGGATCAAGAATCATAGGTAAACAGGAAGCCAAATAGCAATCACAGCCGCCAACCTCGAGCGAATCGAAGAAGCAAGAAATGGAAGAAGAAGAGGAATATTTTTTGGCTCCTCAAACTTTTGTTGTTCCCGAAGATTCCGACGCTACAAAATAAACGGTCGTAGAGCTGGAACAGGTTATATTGATCGAGTACCTACCCGAGTGAAAGGTATACCTGGGAACGAGGTTAACCCCCAAACTCAAGAAAAAGCTTATTCAATTTCTTAGTGATAACATAGATATTTTTTCTTGGTCCCACTTAGACATTACAGGGATCCCACCGGAGATAACAATACATCGGATAAATTTGGACCCAAAGTTAAGACCGGTGAAACAAAAGAGAACACCCCAGTCTGAGGTAAAGCATGCATTCATGAAGGACGAGGTAACTAAAATTCTCAAAATAAGGTCTATTCGGGAGGTAAAATATCCCAAATGGTTAGCCATTTTAATTGTAGTTCCTAAAAGGGGGGAAAAACTTAGGATGTGTGTAGATTATAAGGATTTAAACATGGCATTTCCCAAAGATTCTTTTCCATTGCCCAACATCGTTCGCATGATCGACACCACGGCCTGCCACGAGATCCTTAGTTTTCTCGATGCCTATTCCGGGTACAATCAAATTCAAATAAACCCGGAAGACCAAGAAAAGACTTTATTTATCACCAAGTATGGAACATATTGTTATAATGTAATGCCCTTCGAGCTAAAAACGCAGGAGCTACCTACCAACACCTAGTAAATAAAATGTTTGAAGAAAAAATAGGTAAGTCAATGGAAGTATATATTTATTACATGCTAGTTAAATCCCTGCGCAGAGGACCATTTGACACATTTTGCAGGAAATATTCAGGATAATGAGAAGATACAACATGAAGCTCAACCCCGAGAAATGTGCCTTCAGGGTCAAGTTCTTGGCTTCATGGTGTCAAATGGGGGAGTCGAGATCAACCCTGATAAAATCAAGGCTATCAAAGACATCACCGTCGTGGACATAGTTAAAGTCGTGCAAAGGTTGACAGGGCGGATAACTGCTTTAGGCTGATTCATCTCGAGGTCTTCAAATCGGAGCCAAAAATTCTTCTCTATACTCAAAAAGAAGAATGATTTCGCCTGGACCCTGGAATGCCAACACGCGTTAGAGGAATTGAAGAGATACCTTTCGAGCCCACCATTGCTTCATACTCCAAGGGCGTATGAAAAACTCTACATGTACTTGGTAGTCTCAGAAACTGCGGTAAGTGGTGTCCTGGTTTGAGAAGAGAAAGGTACGCAATTTCCTGTTTATTATGTAAGTCAAACCCTAAGAGAAGAAGAAACTAGATATTCACACTTAGACAAATTGGCAATTGCACTAATAAGCGCCTCTAGGAAGCTAAAACCGTATTTTCAATTTCACCCCATATGCGTACTAACCACTTATCCGCTTCGTAATATTATGCATAAGCCCAAACTATCGGGCTGATTGGCCAAATGGGTCATCGAACTCAATGGATACGGTATCGAATATCAACTATGAACATCCATCAAGTCTCACATTTTAGCAGACTTCATGGCCAATTTCACGCCAACCCTCGTACCCGAAGTCGAAAAGGAACTCTTATTAAAATGGGGTACATCGTAGGGCTAGGAATCGTTTTGAAGCTGCCCACGGGCAACACTATTAGACAATCCATCAAAAATTCTAAGTTGACTAATAATGAGATTGAGTACGAGGCTATGATTGCAGGTCTCAAACTAGCTAAAAGCTTGGGAGCAGAAGTCATTGAAGCCAAGTGCGACTCTTTGTTGGTAGCAAACCAAATAAACAAAGCACTAGAGGTTCAAGAGGATATGATGCAAAGGTATTTGGACAAGATGTAGATGACCTTGCATCGTTTTAATGAATGGACCTTACAGTACGTACCTCAAGAGAAGAACAGTGAAGCTGATGCTCTCGCAAATTTGGGGTCATCAGTCTAAGAGAATGAAATCAGCTCAGGGACTGTCGTTCAACTCTCGAGATCTGTGATCGAAGAAGGTCACGCTGAGATAAATTCCACAATATTAACTTGGAATTGGAGGAATAAGTATATCGAGTACTTGAAAAGTGGAAAGCTCCCATCGGACCCTAAAGAATCGAGGGTCCTACGAACAAAAGTTGCTCGATTCACATTGGCTGAAGATAGAACCTTATATAGAAGGACGTTCGACAGACCATTAGCAGTATGTTTGGGTCCAGGGGACATCGATTATGTTCTACGATAAGTACATGAAGGTACTTGTGGGAACCACTCCGACGCCGAATCATTAGTTCACAAAATCGTTAGAGCATGGTATTATTGGGATAGTATAGAAAAAAACACCAAGGAGTTTGCTCGAAAATATGATAAATGCCAAAGGTATGCACAGATGATCCACCAGCCCAAAGAACAACTTCATTATGTCCTCTCCCCATGACCATTCATGAAATGGGGAATGGATATTGTTGGCCGTCTGCCATCGGCCCCATGTAAAGCTATGTTCGTTTTATTTATGACTGACTATTTCTCTAAATGGGTTGAAGCACGTGCTTTCGAGAAAGTCAGAGAGAAAGATGTAATAGAATTCATCTGGGATCACATTGTATGCCGATTCGGGATACCCACCGAGATAGTGTACCACAATGTAAAACAATTTATCGGCAGCAAAGTAACAAAGTTCCTCGAAGATCATAAAATAAACAGGATATTAGTGACGCCATATCATCCAAGTAGGAACGGACAGGCCGAATAGACGAACAAGACCATCATTTAAAACCTAAAGAAAAGGTTGAACGACGTTAAGGGAAAATGGAGAGAAATTCTTCCTGAAGTCCTTTAGGCATATCAGACAACTACAAATTCTAGTATGAGGGTAACACCATTCTCCTTAGTATTTGGCATCGAAGCTTTGATCCCGGTCAAAGTCGGGGAACCAAGCGTCGGGTATCGATACACAATGGAAGAATCAAATCACGACGACATGAACACAAGCCTAGAATTTCTAGATGAAAAAAGGGAGGCCGCTCTCATTCAAATGGCCGCCCAAAAACATCAAATCAAAAGATACTATAATCGAAGAGCTAATCTTAGACACTTCAAAATAGGGGACATAGTTATGAGAAAAGTCACCCTCAACACTCGATATCCAAACGAGGGGAAACTCGGCGCAAATTGGGAAGGACCTTATCAGGTCCTCGGTATCATCGGAAAGGGATCTTATAAGCTTGGCACGAAACGGCGAACAACTGCCAAATAATTGGAACATATCACTTCTCACACGATATTATTGCTAAGGTATGACTCTCTTCCTTTTTCATTTATATTCGATACTAACTTATTGTAGGTGTTCGAGCAAAGACATCGAGACCTCGGGTTTTAAAGCACGCGTTGCACTCTTTTTTCCCTTAGATCATTTTTGTCCAAAATGGGTTTTTTCGGAGAGGATTTTTATGAGGCAACAATTATATGTGCTACCTGGGGACAATTCAATAGTATCCAAGGCTTCTTTACAATCAACCTAAAATACTAGGGGGCATCACCCTCGGATGTTATGTTACTAAAGGACGATGCTTCATGTCAGCAGGGTTTCGATAGGAAAATTTTGTAATGGGCCAAACATTTAAATGAACAGTGTCCATATAGATTAGTCAAGCCCCAATGGAAAAACATGCATGCATGTATAAATTATTCAAAGAAGCACTCTTTCCTTATCAAATATCTTGTGCCTCAAAGAAAATTTTCTACTATACGAGCTCCATGCTTATGATTTTTGTGAAAGATGGCTCAAGGGCCTAGTACTATTACACCTCGAACGGTAAATGGCTTAATGTCCAAGTACAAATACACCTTGAACACTCGAGGAATCCCTTCGACAATCAAAATGTCTGAGTTGTCTAAACTCAAATCTATAAGACCTCAAAAAGGCACCCCTTGATATATAGGCCAAGGCCATCATTCTCGGGAACTAACTCTTCAAACAAGTTCGAAGTGTTACTGGGAAATAAGCCCAAGAGGCATACCCAAAGGCTACGACCAAACTAACACGTCTCGGAGACGTACGAATCCCACAATGAAAACAAGCCTTCAAATTCTTTGAAAACCAGTTTAAAAAGGCTACCCTCGGCAAAATAATGAAAAGTGCTTCGTTAAAATCAGCCTGGAAAACCATATGAGGTATCATATTATCCTAACACAAACATGCTAAGGCATAAAAAGCATAGGGTTTTATATCAATATTAAACACTCAAAAAACCCAATGGGTAAAACATACATGCTAAGGCATAAAGAAATTTTTACTAAGTCTTTAAGCCGAAAGAGGGAAAAAATAGCCATCATTTAGAGGCCATATCAGCAAAATTTAAAGAGTCTAAGGTCAAACACTTAGAGTTCGAGATCGTGTTCTCACTCAATTCGAACCTAAGGGTTCCATTATTTCAAACTTGAATTAAAACTCACTTGACTACGACTCGAGGATTCATAATTACTCGATACAAACGTTAAGGTGTTTGTTGCTATAAGTTCGAACCTTACTCGAAATCGACTTTAAAAATAATGTTGTTGCAACTCGACTTTTTGGCTACGTTAGCAGGCAGAGCGGCAGAATCATTCTTTGACTTACGAGCTTTGCTCTTCTTGGACCTTGGGGTATCAGAAGGCGAGGCCTTTCTCCTCTTCTTATCCTTGGCCGGTTTTGGGACCTCCTCTTCCCCAGGTGGAGGCGGCCTCATGACGTCTTTGTCTCCAAGACCTCTATGGGAGGAAATCAAGTAAAAATAAAGCATTTCACAAGAAGGAATCAAACACAGACATAGAAACTTACCATGATTTTTGGCCTCCTATCAGCCCTCAGCCAAATCGCGCCACGAGCGCTCATCGTATGAAAAGTTGAGGCCAGTTTCCTAACCCAGCCTGCAAGGTTCGGGATCGAACCGGGCACCCAAAAGATCGCTGCACCATAAGTAAGAATGTAGATAAGAAAAGGTAAGGAAGAAAAACAATCAACAGAAGCTATTGGTGGGTTTGTACTTACGCATCATGTTCCATTCTTCGGGGAATGGCATCTTCTCGGTCGAGATTAAGTCAGAAATCCCGACTCAGACAAATCGGCCCATCCATCCTCGATCTTTGTCCTCGTATATGCTCGAGAACAACACCTTAAGGGCCCAGCGGTGAAGCCTTATTAATCCGCCTCGGTAGAAACGGGGGTTGTATAGCCTAATGAGATGATAGAGGGAGAAAAACATCCCCTTGACCTTGCTCACGAAGAATCGAAGAAACATAACGATGCGCCAAAAGGAGGGGTGGATTTGGCCTAGGGTTATGTGGTATTGGCGGCAGAAGTCGATTATAATGGTATCGATGGGACCCAGTGTGAAAGGGTAAGTATAGACAATTAAAAACCCTTTCACATGAGTGGTAATATGCTCTTCGGGGGTAGGAATTACCACCTCTTTGTTTTCCAAGTGGCAATCTTTATTCACCTGCTTGAGATCCCCTTCAGTTATCGAGCATATATATCTTGACATGGGATCACATTGTCCAGGAACCAAAGATGGGTTTCAACTTTAAAATCAGAAGTGATTTCGCATGGCCCGGGAACGTATTCTTCGATACGTGGTTCCACCGGCGTTTTGTCACCTGCCTGCCTTGATGAGTAGGATTTTTCCTTTTGAGTAACGGTTTTTGATATTTTCTCCATTGTTATATGAGTTCAAAGATAGAAGAAGGAGAAACTAGTTGTTTAAATAAAAGATTGGCAAACGAGATTTGAAGAGCCGACAGAATTGATAAGCTTGAAGGGAGTAAAAGAGTTTTTGAAGATTAGGGGAAGTTTTGAAAGTAAAGATTGTGAAGATTATGAAGATGGTCTATTTATAATATCTACTAAGAAGGTTTGAGAATATTGATGGATGGCCATCAATTGGCACTAATTAATGATCTTGAGAACTGTGCAGAAGCGACGCTTTAATCGCCTCCGTCGCTTACATCACTAGGGTGACGTTATAATTGATCGAGGTATTATATCGAAATCTCATTTCATTTCTTCTCGTTACACTCCAAAAAAAACTAGGAGACTATCTGTATACGGTCAGAATCGGGCCTACCCGATTTTACTGTTTAATCTAGGCAAGGGAGTTGCATCGGGGGTAGCCTCGTAATGAGTTTGACCCGAGCTCAAAGATGAGGCATCGAACCTAGAGATTGAAGTGTCCGTTGAGATCGAGGACAGCAACAATTGAGACCACGTTTGACCTACTTTGAGTGGAGCATAATAACAGAATGGCGAGATATCCGTAACCGGTCGAAGATCAAGGCGTAAATCCCGGAATAGATCTAATCAAGAGAGGTTTGGTACTAATCATGGGATTTAATTCTATAATTAGAAGTGTACCTTATTTAGGACTCCTCTATTATATAAAGGGGAATCCCATTCATTTGTAATCATCATTGTTCACTGATAAAAATACATACACTCATTACTCTCTTACTATTTCACCAACTATTCGTCAGAATTACTTTATCATTTCCCGTTCTTATTATTCCACCTCGAGACTGACTCAAATCGAGGTCGAGTCTTTGCTTACATACTGATTTATTTTATTTTATTGTCTAATTCATCTGTTTAATTCTTTGTTTATCAATTGGTATTGAATTAAATCACATATCCTTAAAATCACAATATAAGTTTAATTGTTATCCGAGTTTGAGGGTAAACAGTATTGTTAAATCCATTGTAACGTAACACGAAATGTTCCACTTTATGTAATGACCGATTTAGTGTGGTTGTGTCGTTATCTTGTCGTTTTCTCTCATCTCACCTTCACTATTATTAAATAATTTTATTTTATCATTTACCCTACCTTTTATTTAATAAATTTATCTTGTATCATAATTTTTCTTTGTAATATTACAAATTTATTCTTCATATTGTTGGTGCATGTATCATGAAAGAACGGCAAACAATACAATCTATCCAAATATTATATTTATCAAACAATACAGTACAATACAATATAATACATTATGAAACGACGTGTAACAACCCTCCAAACATGCTGTTAGTGCCTGAAAGAAGGAATTCATTTGTTTGTTAGATACAATCATCCAAATCCTTCCTAAGCTATTGTTTACCCATTTCTACGCACAAGGCATCAAATTAAATCTTGATTGTAAAATTTAGCAAGTACATAGGAACATATTAATTTCTCATATCCAACATTAATAGCTTGTTTAGAGGGTTGTTATCTATTGTATTGTATTTTATTGTTACTTTAATATTCTCTCCGGTCTACAAAATTCTTGACAAAAATAGTTAGTGTGACTATACTACCCTTAATTAAATATTGCAGCATAGTTAATGTGAGGAGTAAAAGACTTTTTGGGGATACATACATAAGGGTAATTTGGACCAAATAAAAAAGCAAATTGGTCACTTATTTGGGGACCAGAGGGAGTCATGTTTATTTTGATTGTTACTTAAATTTTAGAATATTGTATCATTAAATATGTTGCTATGTAACAACGAAAAGTGACAATTTTATGTAACGATAAATTTAGTGTGGTTGCGTCGTTACCTTCATTTTTTTCTTTTACCTTGCCCTTTTTATTATTAAATAATATTATTTTAATAGTTATCCTATCTTTTAATATAATAATTTTACTTAGTACCCTACTTTTTCTTTACGATGAAAACATCTTTTTGCTAGAGTTAAGGCACATAGTTTAATATTTTTATTATTTAATTTTTATTTTTGTAGATCCATCAATGCCATTTGATCCCAATTAAATCCTTCTTTTTCTCTTATTTCTTCTGAAAAAAATTCTAATTTATTGCTTAATTTTTATAAATTTATTTGCATAATTTGAATGTTCTTCTTCTATTTGATTAGGAAATATGTCTTTTAAGTGGAAAAAACCTCCTAAAGGGTGGTATAAATTGAATGTTGATGTGAATCATCAAGGATGCCAAAGCAGCATTGGTGGGGTATTCCACAATGTTAGAGGGCACTGGATAGTAGGTTTCACAAAGACCATACAGTCTAGGGGCTCATTGGAGGTAGAATTGAAGGCAATCAAGGAGGGGCTTAAACAACACATGAGTGGGATTTATTCCCACTCGAAGTAGAAACTGATTGCGCGGAGGAAATACAAACTATATATAATGGTAATAAACTCTTTGATAATATTGTCAATGTTTGCAGGTCGCTAATGCACTAAGGGAAGGTGACCCTCCTCCTGCACACCTTTAGGGAAAAAACAGGGTGGCTCACATCATGGCCAAATTGGAAAGATCTCAAGGAAGGCAGAAAAAAGAAGTTTTTGTATCCCCTCCCCATGTTGTTGAAAATTATGTAACTTTGGATGAAGACAATCATTTTGCTTTTGTTAAGTACTTATCTATGCATGCTTGCAATAGTTTATCAAGCTTAGGAAACCAGTATGCCCTAACTGGCACCAAGGTATGCTATGATGTAGCAAACTCTACGTAATATATATATATATTTCCTGTTTGCTCAATAAACAAAGAACTAATACCTCCAGCAATATCACACTAACACTAAATTTGCACAAAGCTAATCACGTAGTTTGATAATACTTGTTTTTAAACTATTGAACTTTGCCTGATCATCAATCAGTTTAGATCATAACTTGAAAATATTTGACTTTAAACTATTGAACTTTGCATGATCATCAATCATTGGGTTTGTGCATTAGGTTTGTGTATACAGTCGGAACAAAGTTGGTATACTGTACGATCAGTCGAGACTAATACATGATGGGTCGGACCTCGACCCCGGATTATATCTAACCTGGGCGTGAAGTTAAATTATTAAGCTCGTGACTCAAGACTGAACGAGATCAAGGAAACTTTTTCAAGCCAAATAACGGAAGGCCGAAGTTGGATATTACAGCAGAAATCTCAGCTCGTATCAAGGAGAGGCCGATTAATTAGAAAATCATGAGATTTTTTTACCTTTTACAGAATTGTACCAAGAGTAGCGTTCCCCTACTATATAAAGGGAGTCCTAATAATTTGTAAAAGACATTGTAACACACATCAAAGAATATTCAATTCGTGTTATTTGCATTTATTTCTTTGTCGTTAATTTCAGTATTAATCTATTTTCTCAACTTGTATCAAGTTATATCACGTATCCTTTAAACCGTGTATAATTTCAATTGTTATCCGATTTTGAGCATAAACAGTTTGGCACCCACCGTGGGGTTGAGGATAATAGTGATTATTTTACACAAATCACTATAACACACACAATTTTACACTTGCTCTTTGAAGTGTCTTTGATTCCATGCTAAAATACAAAAATGTCAAATTCCCAATCAGCACCTCTACACATTGACAACGAGTCCAGTCACCAGGATGAAAATAACAACATAGTGCCCAGTAATGAGATACCACATGTTGATCCCGCTGGAATTCTGATCGTAGATTCGATTGATGCTAATCCGCATGTGGCTATCGATGCAAACTTTCCTACTAATCCCGGAAATAGCATTCGTGGTGGAGCCCAATCGACAACACGAAACACATAGAACGTTAAAGGGGACGGGACCAATCTACGAGTGATCTTCGAAATAATTCAGGCGCAACAGGTGGCAATAGCCCAATTAATTATCAAAATCGTGCACCAAGTAGGGTTGAGCCCGATCCTCCCCGGGAAGTCACCCGTACGGATCCACCAACAATAAAAAGGTCAAACAAATATAAATCGGGGCTAACCCTGAGATTATAAAGAAGCTCGAGGAATTGACGAAATGGATAGAATCAGGGGAGAAAGGGCTCGGGATGGTTTTGGGTGATTAACGGGGAGTTTGGAATGGTTTTGCTACTTTTGAAGTTTGCTGTTACTGGTGTTTTCGAACCTGCGGAAGGGGAGCTGCAGGTGCGGTCCCACAGGAGCGGACATGGCTCCGTAGGTGCGGAAGTTTGGCTGAGAAGGGAGTTTCCGCAGGTGCGAGGAAATTGCCGCACCTGCGAGGCCGCAGGTGCGGGAGGTCGATCGCTGATGCGGAAGTTGAGGTCGTTGGTATTTTCCTCAGGTGCACACCTGGGATCCGCAGGTGCGAGTAAGTGGTCGCAGGTGCGGAACCACTGGGAGTAAGGTTCTTGGGCTCTAAACTTATTTATATGTGATTAAAGGTTGGATTTATGGTGGAAAATTGGGGAAAATCAGTGCAAATTGGGTAATTAGGGCTTGGGATTAAGAGGCTTTAAGATGGGGATTTGAGGGTTCATTTGGACTCCCCATTCAGTGTTCTTGGTATGTATAGACTCATGGGAGGACGAATATTCTTGTGGTGTAAATTTTATCGAGTTCCGAGACGTGGGCCTGGAGGACAGGTTTGACCAAATTCGGGATTTTTGGGTATTTTTGATAAATTTCGAGTGGGATTAGTTCCTTAGCATATTATAATGTTATACTTCTGATTGTTGGTAGATTTGGAGCACTCGGAGGCCGAATTTAGAGGCAAGGGCACTACGGAGTAGTATATTAGCCGGTTTTGAGGTAAGTAACGCTTCCAAAGTTGGAACTGAGGGTTCGAAACCCCAAACTATCTGATATTTGATGTTAATTAAGGTGACGCACTTGCCAAGTGACGAGCATGCGGGTGTACACCGAATATTTGTAGCCAGGCTGATCCCATGGCACTGTCTAATGGTTATCTCAGGTCGATATTGGTACTGTTAAGGTTGCATTTACCTTGAACGCAATAGAAATCATGCTAAGTATAAATGTTAAGGCTTCACGCCGATATGTTCAGACCAGGACGGTCGATTATTGCTGTCTCTGTTTATGATTATTGTTTTCATGTACTCAGTCGTGTTCTAGTATATGTTTCATGCCTCAGTCTCATAAGTTGCTAGTTTATTCTATATTATCATTGTTTTGGACTGATTTTTCATATGTTAGAACATTGTGAGTGAGACTGGAAGGTACTGACTCAGTATGGCTTGGAGCCTGGTTTTGAGACAGTTATGAGGTTGGACTGCACACCGCAGCAATCCTGGAATCATGCCTTTGTTGGCTTGATATAGTGCTTGGGCTTATAGGAGCCCCTCCGGAGTCTTTACTGTAATGACCCAACTGGTCGTTTTGCGTATCAGGGTCCCATTTCCTTAAATTAAACCTTCCATAGAGGCTATTCGTGCTTTATGACTCGTAGGAGCGGGTGGTCCGGGATTTGGGAATGGTTTGGATGGTTTAGGAACACTTGGTTCCTTAAGGCTGGCCTATTTGGCCAACATTAACTTCGGTCAACATTTTGAGCAAACGACCTCGGAATCGAGTTCTGACAGCTCCAGTAGCTCCGTATGATGATTTTGGACTTGGGCGTATGTTCGGCTCGGGTTTCTGATGACCCGGGAGCATTTCAGTGCCTGAAATGGAAATCAGGATTTCCTTAAGTTTAGAATTTGGCCTGGAACAGGACTTCATGCTATCGGGGTCCGAATGGAATTCCGGGACCGGAAATAGTTCCGAATAGTCATTTATGACTTGTCTGCAAAATTTGGGGTCATTCTGAGTAGTATAGACCCGTCCGGCGTAATGCAATGAATTCTAGAATTTCAAAGTTCTTAAGTTTGACTTATTTGGTTTCGGGGTTTGATTCTGAGTTCCGTTGTTGTTTTTCATGTTCCGGAAGTTCGAGCGAGTCTGTATCATGAATACAGAATTGCCGGTGATTTTGGACGGGGTCCCAGGGGCTCGGGGGTGTTTTAGACCCCCGGGAGCTAAGTTGGAAAAACCAGAACATTCCTGTCTGGTTTCCTTCTATGCGATTGCAGAGGGATAGTTGCTGCAGAGAGGGATTTCTTCTAGGCTAAATTTTTTTTCTCTGCGATCGCGGACATCACCTTGCGATCGCATAAGTCTCTTCCCCCACCTTCTGCGATCGCAGACCTCAATCTTGCAATCGCATAAGCCTAACTGCCCACTCTCCGCGATCGCAGGCCCCATCTATGCGATCGCATAGCGTCGTTCCTCTATTGTAGCATAGACATGACTTGTATACTTGTGTGATTGGTATTGTTGTCTTTGAACATTGTGATACTTTGCTTGATTTAAGTGTGATAAGAGAATCACGACAGAGTAATGATTGATTATATTATGGGATCGGGCCGTATGCCATGGCAGAGTGATGATTGATTATATTATGGGATCGGGCCATACGGCACGGCGAGATTGAGACTACCAGGGTGGGATCGATCCGTACGCCACGGCGAGATTGTGACTACCAGGGTGGGATCAGGCCGTACGCCACGACGAGATTGAGACTACCAGGGTGGTATCGGGCCGTACGCCACGACGGATATCAAACTTGTTTGATTTGAGATTGTTATTTGATGCCGGATATTGATGTACTTGATTATTTGTTTTACTTGCCTACAGGTTTCTTTACATCCTGCTTACCTTACGACTGTTGGACCTTAGTGAGTATCGAGTCGACCTCTCGTCACTACTTCTTCGAGATTAGAAGGGATACTCACTGGGTACATATATATATATGTACTCATGCTGCACTTTCTTTCCTTTTTTGTACTTGAGTGTACAGGTACGGAGGCTAGTCCATCTGATTTTCAGGCCGGTGCCAGATATTCATAGCGTGGTCATACTTCACGGTGAGCTGCTTTCCTAGCAACTTCCTAGCAGCACTCTGGAGTTTATTTTGTTATGTTGTCTGTCTATTTCATTCAGACTGGGACCTTGTATATGTTGTAGTCATTGTATATTCAGTAGTTGCCCGTGACAATAGTTCCTGGCACGCACGCGGTATATTTTTTTTGGGGGTTTTGGAATGTATATTTTTTATTTCGGCCTTGTATCTACTATGATTTTACCTTCACTCAGGACTAGTATCATGTTAGTTGTTATAAACTGGTAACCATTGACTTGTTTGATCGAATGGGAAGGGAATCACTTAGTGAAAATTATATCGGCTTGCCTAACCCCGCTGTTAGGTGCCATCGCGACCCAGATTAGGATTTGGGTCGTGACAACATGGTATCAGAGCCTTAGGCTCACGTAGTCTCACGAGTCACGGGCAAACCCAGTAGGGTCTTGCGGATCGGTACAGAGACATCTGTACTTATCTTCAGGAGGCTATAGGGCGTTAAGAAACTCCTTTTGTTCATATCCTATCGTACAATCGGTGATGTACTCAAACATGTTCTTCTACTCTCTCACAGATGGTGAGGACGCGTGCTTCACATGTTCCTGATCCAGATGAGGCTGCTACCCCCGCCGTTCGAGGTCGCGGTAGGGGCAGGGGTAGGGATCATATTCGTACTAAGGGGCGAGGGCGTCCTAGAGCTGTACCGGTTGCACCGATTAGGGATCCTTATGTTGAGGATCAGGATGAGCTGCCTCCAGTAGTTCCACCACCAGCTGAGTTTTTTACGGTGCCGGGCTTCTAGGAGGTCATAGGCCGTATGCTGAGGTTCATGGACACTATGTCCCAGGCAGGGGTACTTCCATCAGATCCTGCTACTTCCCAGGCAAGAGGGGGAGTTAAGACCCCTACCTCTCAGGCTACAGGACCAGCAGCAGCAGTACATCGTACTCCAGATATTCCACCAGTGATCACGGTTCAGCCTGGGGTGGCAGCACTAGAGCCCAGGCCAGTTGCAGAGATAGACCAGCAGAAGCTGCTGGGTAGATGGACCCAGCTTCGCCCTCCGACCTTCGGGGGTGAGCGGGGAGAGGATGCTCAGGATTTTATCAAGAGGTGCAGGGACAAACTGCACAACATAAGGATATTAGAGTCACACGGGGTAGACTTCACGACATTTTATCTTGAGGGCAGAGCTCGCCGCTCGTGGCAGTCTTATGTACTCAGTAGACTAGCAGGGTCTCCACCGGTTACTTGGGAGCGGTTTATTCAGTTATTTTTGGACAGATACATTCCACCATCTGAGAGGGAGGAGCTTCAGGGTCAGTTTGAGAGGTTAGAGCAGGGGCAGATGTCCGTGTCAGATTATGAGGCCAGGTTCTCAGAGTTGTCTCGCCATGCTCTCATGATATTGCCCACAGATGCTGAGAGGGTTCGACGGTTTGTGGCAGGCTTACATCTGGTATCGGGACTTACATGGCCAGAGAGGTGGAGATGGGTACCCCATATCAGCTTTTAGTCGAGATAGCTCGACGTATCGAGGGTTACCGTGCGAGAAGTAGAGAGTAGGGTCAGCAGGGTCAGTAAGACAAGAGGCCCAGGTTCACAGGTGACTTCAAAGGGGCTCCAGCTAGGGACAGGGGTCAGTACGGAGGTGTCCAGTTCAGCAGGCCTTCCTATTCAGTACCTCCTAGGGTTGTTCCAGTCAGGCCCCAGTTTAGCGCCATGCCAGAGCGCTCCTATCATCCTCCAGCCATCCAGAGTGCACCCAGCAGTTATTCTAGCCATCAGAGATCCTCCAGTTCTTATCTTATTGCTTTACTAGAGGATTCACACTGCTCTTCAGCTATTCAGGGTTCCTCTTCTTCAGGGCAGCGAGCAGTAGTGCCAGGGGGTTGCTTCGAGTGTGAGGATCTGAGTCACGCATGGAGGTTTTGTCCCAGGTATCGGGGCAAGGCTGTGCAGAAGAGCTAGCAGCCTATGATTACAGCACAAGTAGCACGACCACCTAGGGGTGGAGGTCTGGTTGGCAGGGGTCGCCCTATAGGGGGAGGCCAGCCAGGAGGGGGTCGTTCAGCTCCAGCTCGTCTTGGGGGAGCTCAGTGATCGGGTGCTTCAGCCAGATTTTTTGCTATTCCAGCCAGGGCAGACGCAGTGGCATTAGATGCTGTGATTATAGGTATTATTTCGGTGTGTGGTAGAGAGGCTTCAGTGCTATTTGATCCAGGGTCTACATATTTATATGTTTCAACATTATTTGCCCATTCTCTGGACTTTATTTGTGAGCTTTTGGGTTCTCCCTTGTATGTATCCACTCCTGTGGGCGACTCTGTAATGGTAGACCGGGTCTACCGGTCTTGGGTGATTACTTTCTGTGGGTTTGAGACCAGAGCCGACCTGTCGTTGCTTGATATGGTTGATTTCGAGGTCATCTTGGGCATGGATTGGCTATCCCCACATCATGTTGTCCTGGATTGCCATGCCAAGATAGTTACATTAGCCATGCCTGAGTCGCCGAGGTTAGAGTGGAGGGGTGCTTCAGTTAGTGCTTCAGCCGGGTCATTTCCTTCATGAGATCTCGGCACATGGTCGAGAAAGGGTGTCTGTCTTATCTTGCTTATGTGCGGGACACCATCGCCGAGTCTCCTACCCTTGATTCAGTGCATGTCGTTCGGGAGTTTCCAGATGTGTTTCCTTCAGATCTTCTAGGCATGCCTCTAGATCGAGATATATATATTTCTGCATTGATTTGGCTACAGATACTCAGCCTATTTCTATTCCTCCCTATCGTATGGCTCTTAAGGAGCTAAAGGAATTGAAGGAGCAACTTGAGGAATTGTTGGCCAAAGGGTTTATCAGGCCGAGTGTGTCATCGTGGGGTGCTCCAGTCCTATTTGTGAAGAATAAGGATGGGCCTATGCGGATGTGTATTGACTACCGCCAGTTGAATAAAGTGATCATCAAGAACAAGTATTCTCTGCCGCGCATTGATGATTTGTTTGACCAGCTACAGGGTGCTCGTGTGTTCTCTAAGATTGATCTGAGATCAGGATACCACCAGTTGAAGATTCGGGCTTCTGATGTCCCGAAGACTGCATTTCGCACCAGATATGGCCAGTATGAGTTCTTAGTGATGTTCTTCGGCTTAACTAATTCCCCAACAACATTTATGGACTTGATGAATAGGGTATTCAGGCCGTATATCGACTCCTTCGTTATTGTTTTCATTGATGATATATTGATCTACTCACGGAGCCTGGGAGAGCACGAGCAGCATTTGAGAGTTGTAGTTCAGACCTTGCGAGAGCAAAAGCTGTATGCTAAGTTCTCCAAGTGTGAGTTTTGGTTAGAGTCTGTGGCATTTCTGGGGCATGTGGTGTCCGGTGAGGGCATCAAGGTTGATCCGCAGAAGATTGAGGCAGTTCAGAGTTGGCCGCGTCCTACTTCAGCTTCTGAGATCAGGAGTTTACTGGGTTTAGCAGGTTATTACTGTTGGTTCGTGGAGGGGTTTTCTTCTATTGCAGCCCGATTGACTAGATTGACTCAGAAGAATGCTCCATTTCAGTGGTCCGACGATTGTGAGGCGAGCTTTCAGAAGCTCAAGTTAGCATTGACTTCACCACCAGTGTTATCATTGCCTTCTGATTCTTGAGTATATACAGTGTATTGCGACGCTTCACGCGTCGGGTTGGGATGCATGCTGATGCAGGATGGCAGGGTTATTGCTTATGCTTTGCGCCAGCTCAAGGTTCATGAAAAGAATTACCCTGTGCATGATTTGGAGTTGGCGGCGATTGTTCATGCTCTGAAGATATGGCGGCATTATCTATATGGTGTATCTTGTGAGGTCTATACTGACCACCGCAGCCTGCAGTACCTGCTTAAGCAGAGGGACCTTAATTTGAGGCAGCGGAGGTGGCTTGAGTTGTTGAAAGACTATGATCTCACTATTCTGTATCATCCGGGCAAGGCAAATGTAGTTGCGGATGCATTGAGCAGGCGAGCAGCTAGCATGGATAGTTTGGCCTACATCTCAGCTAAGGAGAGGCCTTTAGCCTTAGACATTCAGTCCTTGGCCAACCGTTTGGTAAGATTGGACCTTTCAGAGCATCGTCGAGTTTTAGCTCATGTGGTAGCTTAGTCTTCATTATTGGGAGAGATCAAGGCTCGACAGTTTGATGATCCACGCCTAGCAGAGCTTAGGGATACAGTGGTCCAGGGCAGGGCCAAGGGGATTACTTTGGGAGAGGATGGTGTTCTGCAACTCCAGGGCCGATTGTGCGTTCCTAATGTTGATGGCCTGAGGGAGAGGATTCTAGCAGAGGCCCACAGTTCTCGGTATTCTATTCACCCAGGAGCTACGAAGATGTACCGTGATTTGAAGCAGCAC
>ML278865.1:859-25140 GCA_005239495.1 Nicotiana undulata
TCGGTTTAAGTTATCATCGTCTGTCATCACCCTATTATGCTTTTATCTCTTCTTTGTCCTCTGTTTCTATCCCTAAGTCTACAGGTGAAGCATTGTCTCATCCAGGATGGAGACAGGCTATGACTGACGAGATGTCTGCCTTACATACGAGTGGTACTTGGGAGCTCGTTTCTCTTCCTTCAGGTAAATCTACTGTTGGTTGTCGTTGGGTCTATGCAGTCAAGGTTGGTCCGGATGGCAAGATTGATCGTCTTAAGGCCCGTCTTGTTGCCAAGGGATATTCTCAGATATTTGGGTTTGATTACAGTGATACCTTCTCTCCCGTGGCTAAGGTAGCATCGGTTCGCCTTTTCCTATCCATGGCTGCTGTTCGCCATTGGCCTCTCTATCAGCTGGACATTAAGAATGTTTTTTTGCACGGTGACCTTGAGGATGAAGTTTATATGGAGCAACNNNTGTTTTATCGGCACTTGCTTTCGAGTCTCTGTATTTATCTGGTGGTCTATGTTGATGATATTGTTATTACCGGCAATGATCAGGATGGTATTACTAAATTGAAGCAACATCTCTCTCAACACTTTCAGACTAAGGACCTTGGCAAACTAAAGTATTTTCTAGGTATTGAGGTCGCTCAGTCTAGCTCAGGTATTGCGATATCACAACGGAAGTATGCCTTAGACATTCTTGAGGAGACAGGAATGACAGGTTGTAGACCGATTGACACTCCGATGGATCCGAATTCTAAACTTCTGCCAGGACAGGGGGAGCCGCTTAGCGATCCTGCTAGATATAGGCGACTGGTTGGTAAACTAAATTATCTCACAGTGACCAGTCCTGACATTTCCTTTCTTGTGAGTGTTGTAAGTCAGTTTATGGATTCTCCGTGTGATAGCCACTGGGATGCAGTTGTCCGCATTCTTCGATATACAAAATCGGCTCCAGGAAAAAGGTTATTGTTTGAGGATCGAGGTCATGAGCAGATCGTTGGTTACTCATATGCTGACTGGGCAGGATCACCTTGTGACAGACGTTCTACGTCTGGATATTGTGTTTTAGTAGGAGACAATTTGGTGTCTTGGAAGAGCAAGAAACAAAATGTAGTTGCTCGGTCTAGTGCAGAAGCAGAATATCGAGCAATGGTTATGGCAACATGTGAGCTAATTTGGATCAAACAATTGCTCAGGGAGTTAAAATTTGGTGACATCAGCCAGATGGAACTTGTGTGCGATAATCAAGATGCCCTTCATATTGCATCAAATCTGGTGTTCCATGAGAGGACTAAACACATTGAGATTGATTGTCACTTCATCAGAGAAAAGATACTCTCAAGAGATATTGCTACAAGATTTGTGAAGTCGAATGATCAGCTTGCTGATATTTTCACCAAGTCCCTCACTGGCCCTCGTATGAGTTATATATGTAACAAGCTCGGTACATTTGATTTATATGCACCGGCTTGAGGGGGAGTGTTAGTTTAGTAGTCAAATAGGAGTAAATAACCTTAAACCTTAATCCTATATGTATTAGGAGTAGGACATGTATTATCTATATATATAGGGCTCATTGTATCATTGTATTAGGTGAATAAAATATTTTCCCGTGTATTCTCACACACTCCAATAAAGAAAATGGAAAGAAATTTCTGTTATAAAATAAGTAATAGATTCTGTAGCAATCTGCGGTGGATTAAATAGATTTTGTCCCAAAGGTTAGTATGAGAGACTACATCAGAAGAACTTGCTTCAGGCAGTATACTACACTGCTAAACCAAAATTGCAAAAAGGTGTGCTATAATTGCAACTTTTTTCGAGTCCTGAGTTGGTCGAATCAGACAACAATATGCTTGCCTAGTAAGACATCAGAAAAACCTCAGAGTAAAATTTTCCTTTTATAACATTGTCTCGTTGCTTCAACAGAAAAGGATCAAACATAATAGTTAATAGCTTAAACATTTCTTCCTATTTTTTAGTGCATAGAAAATACTCACCTTTAACCAAACCTCAGTGTCCTTGGGCAAATTAGGCAGGTTCCACTTGTGAATTGGAGTCGGAAACTACGCACAATACCATAATTTAAAAAAAAAAAAAAAAACAGATTGATTAAACGAAACAAATAGCAACCGACAAATAAAAACAGATTCTTATCTTACATGTCCAAGGGAAAAAGTGTGAGAGGGAAGGGGGCTAAGATGAGAAGCCCATTGAGGAGGCTCGTATGGCTTCTTTGTGAGAAATTGAAAGGGCGATTGCGAAACCTGAGAACTGGAATCCTCCATAGATGATTTGGTAAGGAAACAATGTCTGTTCAAGTTTAACGCCTTATTATTAAATTGCTGCGACGGAAATGGTGAACTGTAGCATACTCTACTGAAGCTGCTGCTCCAATGGCAACTCAACATTTCTTTCCTTTCCCTTTTCCTTTATCTTTTGTTCATATAGTGTAGGGGGGCCGATCAACACAATTTTAAATTTTAAAATTGACTTTATTACTACTACTATTTTACATGCCAGTTATGTAATAATTAATAAAAATAAAGGAATATTTTCCCATAAATAGTAGAGATTGTTTTGCGGTATTATTACCGAGAATGTTATACATGTTAAAAAATTAAGCTCAAAGTAACAATATAAAATAAGAAAATAGACAAGAATGTAGGGAGTAAGAGAGGAGATATTCTTATTTCTTTCAAGTGTGTACAATATCACTTCTCATCCTCTATTTATAGTATTACATGAGGTATACCACAAAAGAATGTCATAAACATAACATTAAACATTTGAGATCATGGAGAAAGATCATGGGAAGATTATGGAGATATGAGAGTTACAACCATAAGTATTGGAGTAGTGGGAGTTATGGAGATAATGGAGAAGAGTAGTGGGTGTTATAGGAGGTATGGACATCCACCATATACTAATATTTCATAACACTCCCCCTTGAATGTCCATTGATAATGTGCCTCGTTAAAACCTTACTAGGAAAAAACCCTGTGGGAAAAAATCTTAGTGAAGGAAAAAGAGTACACATATTTTGTAATACGCATTGTTTGCTGCCTCGTTAAAAACCTTGCTAGAAAAACCCATTGGGATAAAACCTCAGCTAAGGAAAAAAGAGTGCAACGCGTAACTTACTCCCCCTGATGAAAACACCACTTTATTTCTCGGAGACGATGAATTCCAAGCTTGTATAACAACTTCTCTAATATTGAGATCGGCAATGCCTTGTGGAAAAGTTTGTCAAATTATCACTTGAACGAATTTGTTGAACATCAATTTCATCATTTTGTTGAAGATTGTGTCTGACAAAGATCTTTGATGAAATATATGATTTATTGTGTCTCATTCAATATATCCTTCTTTTAATTGAGCTATGCATGCAATATCGTCTTCAATGTAATTAGAATCTTGTTAAATATCATAATATGGAAGTACCCTCACAGACAAATTGATTATATCAACAACGAACTATGCCCTGTATTTGTATAACCAACAAAACCTTGACAATATTTGTTAGAATAAACAAATCTATATCAACGATTTATTTTGTAATATAACACTAATCGTATTTCAATATATCAATGTAGTACTAAAACTATATCTTGCTAGAATATTGTTATATTTATAGTTTTAGCAAGATACATTAGTGTGCTAATTTCACTAGACACAAAAGCAAATCATGTACGCCATGATTGGTCTAATCCACATAAGAATTTGATGAAGCTTTATTTAATAAGTTTCTTGGGAACCTTACTAAGCTTCAAAACAATGTACATTATACGCATATCAAGTTTTTCATGTATTGCCTAATTAAAACCTGAAAATGATTTCATCCACCACATGAGAAGATATCTCAATGTAATTAATTCCAGGATATTCTTCCAACTTTACATTTTTTTAGTTTCATTGCGCATTTTTCATTTGGCCAATCATTTATCTGTCCAAATTCCATGACAGATTTGAGCTCAAGATACTCGTCAATATTAATAATATTGAGCGCGATACTATATCAACAATATCATCGATGATCATTTTACATCGGTTCCATCATCACACAATAAAGACATAACTTATCGAGATCTCATTATTTTCAGGTACCTGGGCCTCTTCCATGAGGTCTTATAAAGTGTTATGTCATGGTGCTCTTACATAACACTTGCCTCCTTAGTATGACCATCTTTATCATTTGCTTATCTCCTTCTTCAAGGAGTTTTATCTTTGGAACCGATTAGTGTATTACGCTTCATGCGTTCCATAGACTATGTCCATCATGGACTTTATTTTATTTAGAACATTAACAGCTGAAATATAACATTTAGCTTTGGGTCAGCACTTATGCCTGACAATATTTTAGAAATGAATTATCACTTGAACTTCAAGTTCACATTTTCTTGTACGAGGATCTAGATACACTCATAATAATTCATTCTATGATTACTTTTTCAGCTGCCAATTTTCTCCCCCTAATCCTGGGATCACAAACACATATCCCCAACTTTCTTTGGGGACCCATCGTTGTGCATTATGGTGGAATAATTAAATCATATAGAACATCCATATTTTTAGATGAAAATTATTTGGTTCCTGACCCTGAACCAATTGTGATAGGGAGAATTTATCATAACTTGGCTAGATGCGTACAAGTGCTGATGTATGTTAAATAATACATCTCATAACCAATGGTTTAGATATAATTGGAGGCATACAATTTATGCTAAACCAAGTTGGTTTAAACCAGCAATATCAAATTATCATAGTTTATATTCTGGAACTGTGCTCTAATAATTTGAGCAATCAACCTTGCAAAATTCATATTGCAAGTTGATAACAAACTCACATGTGACCATATAATAGATGCATCTATTAAAATCATATATTAGTAAACGGTCCACATGGCAGGTGACTGGGCCCATAAATATATCTCCTTTTATTCGTTCCAGAAATCAGGGATTTAATCCCAACCTTAGCTGGTATATCAGGAGGAGAATAAGCAGCACAAAAGAATTCTTGAATAACCTTCTATTTCTTCAATATGAGCCAATGTGAATTCTCAATAAAATTTTCGCACCATAATTGAACCGGGATGGCCAACCGGTCATGCCAACTGTTATTTATTTCAGTAAATATTTAATTTACTATGACATATGATTCCATCATCATGCTTATACATTTGTAGTACAAATAGAAGAAAAGTCGGGTAACCTTTCATATTTACCCGGTATGATTATAGTAATATGAAGATATTCAATCTTTCTTTCATTTATAGTTTCAATATGCCAACCACTTTGGCTAATACATTTGAAACTCAAAAAGTTTCTTTTGAAACTTACTACAATATTAATGTCAAGAACAATTTCATTAATTCGGATAGTAACAAATTCGCTCTTTCGGAGCTCTTAATTGATTTTGTAGTACAAGATCTTTTGTCACACCATCCATATGGTGAATGTTTCCGTTACGGAGAAAATCGTTTTATACTAATTGTCATGGTCAAAATCATCATAAGAAAAATCATTTATTGCTTAATTTTGCTTTTAATAACTTTTTATAGGACATGGCAAAATATTTTTGGCGTACCACATATACGCGACCAATGACATAGTCATGTAACCACATTGTAAAATTCATTATCTTTATTTCTCTAAAACCTCCCTTAGAGATGAGTTGTGGTATTTATCCAACCATGCATAAGCACATTCTTATGCATAATTTATAACACATGTATATTTTCACATTCACTTTTAGGAATGAGTCTGCATTTGCAATGCTTGTCACAAGTCGCATTCTTTCAAAAAACGGACTATAATCGTTTGAACGTGCCTCATATTGATACACATTTCCTTCACCTTTGAAGGATTATTTTGAGAACCCTTATTTTTCTCCTTTTTACAATTACCATAATGATGACTATATTATTTTGGTCTTTGGCACACCCACGTTCATTGGTCAACCACTTGTCTTCATTTAGACATATTATACATCGTTATCACATTCACTTCAAGAATGGAGCAAATCAAGTGGGACAAGCTTCATGCCTTTTTATGAAATAACATTATATTTCTGTAGTCATCATTATATCATTTATATGGTGCATTGGTACTCAAACCCAATGCCTTACCCATATAAAAGCGAGTAAGGCTATAATGCGTTAGGATACGAACCCAACTCTTATCATCATAGTGCATCAAGACTTAAAATCAATGTCGTACCTTATACAATGGCATAATAAGTCTAAGTGGACTCACCCTTGAGACTTTGATGATATACTACTTTCTAATAATCAGTTATTTTTGCGGACTTTAATGAAAGTTCACATTGATCTTTTTCACAAACAACCACATGATCAAATACAAAGGAAATAAAACTATCTTAGTTATACAGAATATATTTTGACCACAACGTAAATTTAAATTCTTATTATTTTTTAAGATTAATTAGAAAAACTTCTCAATAGTTAACAATTTCATAATCTTGGCTTGCAAATTGTCGGAGCAGTACATATGGGAGATGTTGTCAAGACATCGTAATATGCTCTTGTTTATCACTCTAAAGAAGGTACGCAATATGTATACATCATGAAACTAAATTGTTAAGTAACACAAATTAAACCAAGTCTTAAATATTAACGTAAGTTAATTGCATAATTCATGGTAACTTAAAAATGATACTCCCTGTATAACAGAAGCAAACACAACTTTGATATAGAAACGAAATGCCCAAATTTTCACAGGCTCAACCAAATTGATTCAAACTCTCATGGAAGGCTTTCAACTCTTACAGAAAATATAAGAAGAATATAGTAATTCGTGCTGACAACGTGTTAAAAAAATAAGTTCAAAGTAACAATATAAAACAAGAAAATAGAAAAGAACTCATCTCTGTTACTTTCATCTTCTACACGTGGGAGTTCTTGAATGACCAACACTCAGTCTCATACTGATAGGTTTAAGTTTAAGTTTCAATGATGACAATATATCTTATGTTATATTTGCAGGACTAACAAAAATGAAAGAATGGAGATGCTCAGTAAGGTGCGATTGCTACAGGATTCGAAATAGCAAATAAGGATAGAATGAAGATGTTGCTTCTACATTAATGGTCAATCAGGAGAAGCAAATTTATCCTTCCTCAATCAAAGGAACTCAGATTACCAATCATGGATTCTCAAATCAATAAGCTCGCCAGAAATTATTTTGTGTCTAGAATTAAGCTCACTCCAGACGTAAATGGCTACTTAATTCAAGTTGTGACAAGGAAAGTCACAATCGGACTCTTCAAAGAGAAGGATTCTAAGAGGAACCCATTGGGTCAAATCCCTTTTTGCAAAGATCTCGTGCCTCTAATTTTACCGAAGATTCAACGGCTCTTTTCTCTCCTATAAGAAGGCTGATACTTTCAAGAAGAAGACTTGTGCAACTACACACATTGTATTCTAATTCTGTCTACTTCTTAGTCCAAACACTGTAATTATTAGTTATCAGTGTCTTAAAAGATAGGAAGATCTAGTACACAAAAGAGAGTTGTGTCAATTACTCAGAACTCAAGTGTTGATATTGTTCGTTGATGGTGAACGTATTAAAACCATTTGTGTTGTAACTTTTTCAAAGATCTTAAGGGAACCCTTGTGACCCAAGTGAAACTGGATGTAAGTACACAACGGTACCGAACAGTATCAATCATTGTGTGTTATTTAATTTTCTTTACTGCTTACTTTTATTCTGCACTGTGATCAGTCAACTAATACTTGTGTTAGTCGTAAATTTTAAATAATCAAGAATTCACCCCCCTCCCCCCTCTTGTACGTTCAATTGGTATCAGATCAAGGCTCACAATCTTTTCTTAATCTCTAGTGAGGAAAAGATCATGGGATCCAATATTGTTGTTGGTGCTCTGTTTCAAGAAGGAACCTCTCAGGTTCGACCCCCTTACTTCAACGATCAACATTTCTCTCACTAGAAAGTTCTCATGGAACCGTATACTATGTCATATGACATCAAGGTATGGCGTGTGATCAAAAAGGGAAATCTTCCAATTCCTACCAAGAAGGATGCAAATGGTCAAGTCATCGTATCTACTGATCGTCTTGACTTGGATGATTACACTGATGAACAAGTTATTGTCATCACTGTTAATGCAAAAGCAAAACATTTATTGTACAATGCTATCATGGAGAAGAATATGAAAAGATATCGAGTTGTGAAACTGCAAAAGAAATGTGGGAGAAACTGGAAGTCACTTACGAAGGAACCAACAAAGTGAAAGAAACTAGGATAAACCTCTTGGTTCGGGACTATGAGTTATTTCAAATGAAGGATGGTGAATCTGTAGAAGAAATGTTTTCCATGTTCAGAAAAATACTTGGAGACCTCAAATCATTTGGAAGACCTATTAAAAGTGGCGAACAGGTTAGAAAGATCCCCATAAGCTTCCCTACAATTTGAAAGCCAAAGGTCATTGCGCTAGAATGTCAAGATCTGGACAAAATTTCCTATGATGAGCTCAGAGGTGATCTAATTTCTTTTGAGAAAACTCGTCTTGACAGACAAATCAAGAGAAGAAGAAAACTATTTCTTTCAAATCAACTATGGTTGAACTAGAAAATGAAGAAGAAGAAGAAGAAGAAGAAGAAGGATGAGGAGGATAAGGAGGAAGAGAAAAACAAGATGAAAACATTGCACTTCTCTCTCAAGTCGTAACCAGCGTGATGAGAAGAAACATAAATAATAGAAGAGGGAATTCCAACTTCAGGAAAGGAAGGATGAGCAATGAAGCTGATAAAAATGGTGGAAGGTGTTACGAATGTGGAAAGTTTGGTCACATTCAAGCTGACTGTCCGTAATTAAAGAAGAAGCTTAGTAGAAACATGCAAAAGAAGAAAGCTTTCGGAGCGTGGAGTGATGAGGAAGAATCTGGTCACGAAGAAATTACTAACATATGCTTCAAGGCTCTAAGTGACAATGAAGATTCAGGAGAACTTGTACTAAGGGCAGACAACAACGATGAGGAAGATGACTCAAGAGAACCTCGTTCAATGTCAGATAAAGTAACTAGTGAGGCACGTACTCCTTTATGTCCTAATTGTTATGAACTTCAAGAATTTGTTGATATTTCTCTTGTAGATATAGAAAGAGTAGTAAATGAGAAGAATCAAGAGAGAGAGAGAGAGAGAGAGAGAGAGAGAGAAGAAAGATTGGGCCTTGAAACTAGAAGTGTGCGAAATTGAGCGTGATATGCTTCAAGATGAAGTAAATGAACTTAAGCTTCAATTGAATGGCTTGCAAAATACCACGAGTCCCAGTCCAGTCAAGTCAAACCAGAATGCTCATCACAAAAATAAAATCGCTTGATTTTTTTGTGGTAAAAATGGCCATAGTACTAACAATTGTAGAAAAAGAATTAGAGTTGAAAGTAGTACTGGTAACTCTAACAACTCATCTTTCTCCTATTGTGGTAAAATAGGTCACACCTCAAATCACTGCAGGTTCAAAAACAACAGGAGATGGGTCTGGAGACCAAAATCTTCAAATCAAACTAACACTCAGTAGTCTAACCATTCAGGACTCAAGCAGGCTTGGGTACCTAAAATGAGTAATCTTGTTTTGCAGGAACACCGCAAGAAAAATCGAAAAGGAAAATAGAATCTCGACAACGCGTGTTCCAGACATATGACGGGTGACAAACAACTTTTCAAATCAATCACCAAGCTAGATGGAGGGACAATTACCTTTGGTGACAAACCCAAAGGAAATATTATTGGTGTTGGAAAAGTTCCTTTAAGCTCAACATGTGATGTAGGTGAAGTCTACTTAGTTGATGAACTTGGCTATAATCTTCTCAGCATTAGTCAACTGTGTGACAACGATTATGAGTTTCGTTTTAAGAAATATGGCTTGTTTATAGAAGACGAATCAGGTAATAGAGACAGAAATGTCTACACTATCAAAAACTTAGAAAACTTTGGGGATCAAATTTGTCTTACTTCTATGATTGAAGATCCCTGAGTTTGGCATAGAAAACTTGGCCATGAAAGCATGCATACTATTCAAAAACTGTCTAAACATGATCTTGTTATTGGTCTCCCAAAATCAAATTTTTCAAAAGATTGTATCTGTAATTCACGTCAACTTGAAAAACAAACTCGCTCCTCTTTCAAAGCCAAAAACATTGATTCCACCTCTAAACCTCTTCAATTGTTGCATATGTATTTATTTTACTAGAACTGCTAGTATAGGAGGTAAGAAATATGATTTTGTTATTGTAGATGATTTCTCTAGATTGATCTGGGTTATGTTTCTTAATCATAAAGATGATGCTCTAAAGAATTTTGAAGTTTTCTGTAAGAAGGTTAACGAGAAAAGGGATACTACATCTCTACCATTGGAAGTGATCATGGAGCAGAGTTTGAAAGCAGAGCTTTCGAAAATTTCTGCAACGATCAAGGAATTTCTCACAACGTCTCTTCACCAAGATCACCACAGCAAAATGGAGTAGTAGAGCATAAAATAGAACCTTGCAGGATATGGCAAGAACCATGATCGTGGAAAACTCTATACCTCATCATTTATGGGTAGAGGCTGTGAGTACAACATGTCACATCATCAACAGATGTTTGATTCGACCAATTCTCAAAGAGACTCTCTATGAACCGTGGAATGGTAATAAACCAAATATCAGTTATTTCCACCCTTTTGGATACAAATGCTTCATCCATAACAATGGGAAGGATAATCTAGGTAAGTTTGATCCAAAGAGTGATGAAGGTATATTTCTTGGTTACTCTCCTTCAAGTAGAGCATACAAAGTTTATAATAAGAGAACCTTATGCATTGAAGAATATATTCATGTTGTTTTTGTTGATACTAACCCTCGCCCAAAGAATGAACATATTCCTGAAGATGAGAAAATTTCTTGTGCTCCTAAGTCAGTTATTGTAGGTAAGGATCATCAAAATGAGTCAACTAATCAACATAGTCAATCAGCTGAAGTACCACCAGAAGATCTTGACCTACCCAGCCAGATCAGTCGACTACCGGAAAAAAGGTGTCTCCAGTAAATATGGAAGAATGAACCGGGATATCCTCAAAAATTCATTATAGGAGATCCACACGAGGGCATAACTACAAGGAGATCTCAAAATAACAAATCTCATGTAGCTCTCATTTCTCAAATTGAGCCCAAGAAAGTGGATGAAGCTCTAAAGGATTCTCATTGGCTTAGTGCTATGAAAGAAGAATTAGACCAGTTTGAAAGAAATAAAGTATGGGAATTAGTTCCAAAGCCTCAAAACTCTTATGTTGTTGGAACTAAGTGGGTCTTCAGAAACAAGTTGAATGAATCACGACAAGTTGTTCGGAATAAAGCAAGACTGGTGGCTCAAGGTTATTCTCAATAGGAAGGAATCGACTATGATAAAACCTTTGCACATGTGGCAAGACTTGAATCCATTTTAATATTACTCGCCTTCGCTGCTCACAAATGATTCAAACTATTTCGAATGGATGTTAAAAGCTCATTCCCGAATGGTTATATCTCTGAAGAGGTATATATGAAGCAACCACCTGGTTTTGCAAATGCCACTTTTCTAGATCATGTATACAAGCTGACGAAAGCCATGTATAGTCTCAAATAATCTCCTCGAGCATGGTATGAAAGGTTAAGTTCTTTCCTTCTAAATCAAGGTTTCAAACGAGGTAATATCGATAGAACCTTTTTCATTAAGCAATCTAGTCCAGGTAATCTTATTACTCAAATTTATGTAGATGATATTATTTTTGGTAGCCCTAACTCTGTTCTTTGTGAAGAATTTTCTCTTTTCATGAAAGGAGAATTTGAAATGAGCATGATGGGAAAACTGACCTTCTTCCTTGGGCTTCAAATCAAGCAGTCCCCTAAAGGTATTTTCATATGCCAAACCAAGTATACCAAGGAGCTCATCAAAAACTTTGGGATGGAAAATTCTAAGGCTATTGGCACCCCAATGAGTCCAACTACCGTGCTAGATGAAGAAATCAATGGAAAACTGGTTGATGAAATCATGTATAGAGGGATGATTGGATCTTTACTATACTTAACTGCCAGTCGACCAGATATCATGTTTAGTGTATGCAAATGTGCTAGATTTCAGTCGGCTCCTAAAGAATCCCACCTCTCTGCTGTTAAACGCATTATTAGATATTTAATTCGTACATCTGAGCTAGGACTATGGTATGATCACTCTAACAATTTCTCTCTAAGAGGCTTTTCAGATGCTGATTTTGCAGGAGACAAGAATGATAGGAAGAGTACCAGTGGGACATGTCAATTGTTAGGAAATGCATTAGTATCTTGGCACAGCAAGAAACAAAATTGTGCACTATCAACGACTGAGGCAGAATACCTAGCCACTGGAAGTTGTTGTACTCAAGTTCCATGGATTATGCACAAACTTCTTAATTATGATTTATCTCTTACATCCACTTCTATTTTTTGTGACAATACCAGTGTTATGTGTTTATCAAATAATTCTGCGTATAATTCTAGAGCAAAGCATATAGAAATTGAACATCATTTTATCCGTGATCATGTAGCAAAAGGTGACATTGTTCTAGAGTTTATTAGTACTGATTCTCAACTTGCTGATACTTTTATAAAACCTCTTTTGGAAAAAAGAGTCTGCCTTCTCCGAAAAAAGATTGGCATTGTGCCAAATTTTGTAAATCAAATATTTCCTTGAGTGTTTAAAATATTTTACCTTATACTACAATATTTTATTTTCTTACTTATATGTGATCTAATTACTTTTATGTGTAAGCGTAATTATTGCAAGTACCGTCGATCAGTCACTTTTGAACCATCACTTCCGTCTGAACTTGGCCTTTCCATTAACCAAGGTGTCTCTTTGCTCTTCTCAAAATCTTTGATAAAAACCCTTTGTCTCCAATACTCTTCTCATTATCTACCAAATAACCCTTCACAACATGGCCAAAATAAATCCCTCCTCTGAATCTAGACGCAGTCGAAGGTTTCAAAAACCTCTTAACACTGAAGAGCCTGTGGATGTGGAGTCGTCCATCGACTCAGATTTTCTCAGAATAGACAATGAAAGCAGCGAGTCATCTGAAAATCCTCCCATTAGTCAGAAAAAGGCCGGCAAGAGACCCATGGAGCAAACCCCTAAAAAGACTGCATGCAAGAAGGGTAAGGTGGAACACTTGGAACTTGGTCCTGAAGACAAGCTAATCTTCTATGGCCCCAGTGAAAAGTCAAGGTTTGAGTCCTACAAGTCAAAATCCATGGCTTAGGGACACTCTGTAAGTCTCTCTCTTATGAAAAGCCTTCATTATGATGTGACTACAATTCTCGATTTTCATCACCTTTCCCCTTTATTTGACTCAATTGGAAACTCTGTGTATGAAGAACCTGCTAGAATGTTTTATGCAAATATTTTCGTGAATGATAAAAATGATTTGGAATCTATGGTTTTAGGGACTAGAATTGTTTTGGACTCCTACCAATTTGAAAAGATCTTTTCCGCCAAGTTTAGTGGGTATGATGTATTTGTCCAAAATTCTTGGCCCAAAATTTTTGAAGTTGTAACGATCCGACCGGTCGTTTTGCGTTCTAGAACCCCGTTCCCCTAAATGAGACTTCCCGTAGTTGCTTTTACTGATTTATGACTTGCGGGTACGGGTGGTTTGAGGTTTGGAGGAGTTTGGAATGGTATAGGAACACTTAGTTCCTTAAGGTTGGCCTTAAAGGCCAAGTTTGACGTCGGTCAATATTTTTGGTAAAAGACCTCAGAATCGAGATTCGAAGGTCCCAATAGGTTCGTATGATGATTTTGGACTTGGGCTTGTGTTCGGAACGGGTTTCGGATGACCCAGGTGCGTTTCAGCGCCAAATAGTGAAATAAGGTTTCCTTAAGTTCAAACTTGAGGTTTGGAATGTGTTTTTGTGTTATCGAGGTCAAAACGGAATTCCGGGACCGGGAATAGTTCCGTTATGTCATTTATGACTTGCTCGCAAAATTTGGTGTCATTCCGAGTAGTATATGTACGTTTCAGCGTGTTGAAAGTGAATTCAAGAACTTAAAGTTCTTAAGTTTGATCCAATAGGTTTTAGTCACGACCCGAACTAACCCTCCGAACGGGCTCGTGACGGCACCTAGTCCCTATGACTAGGTAAGCCTAAAATATGCATAAAAATAAGACAACACAGAAATAAACAGTAAAGATGTAGCAATAACTATAAAACTTAAGCCACTCGGCATTTACAGCTTTCCCTCTCCCAAAACCCGGAATATCACCAAGTCACAAGCTTTATACAAATATAGCTCTATACAACGGAATAAGGAAATTGTGTATATGTCTATCTCCTATGCCTATAGTAGAGTAGATGGGGACACGTGAGATTCTGCGGACGCGGCAGAATTACCTCGCGGTCTCCTGAGCAAGTGTTGTAGTACTCCTAGCCAAAACGCTGCGTACCGGTACCTGGATCTGCACATGGGGAAAACATGCGCAGGAAAGGACGTGAGTACTCCACATTCGGTACTCCGTAAGTGCCAAGCCTAACCCCAATCAAGTAGTGACGAGGTCAGGTTAAGGCTCTACTGAGTTTGAAAATAAGACAGTTATAAATTTGAACAATGACATATAAATAGCTAAAATAAGCAGAATTTAAGGGAAAACTGGAAGAAATAATAAAGGAAAATCCCTCGGCTCAGCACAACATATATCTTAACAGCAAATATGCAACGTAGTACAGGGGGAAAGCTCCCGGATCTCAGTCCGTAGTCCCAATTTAAATATGCTACGCAGTACAGGGGAAAAGCTCCCGGATCTCACTCCGTAGTCCTAATTTAAATATGAGATGCAGAATTCTATCGGATGCGGCTTAATTAAACAATTCAAGAAAATAATAGGCAAGAATAAGGTAAAACTACCTAAACATGGAGCAAATAGTAGAAAATACGGGGAATTCAAGTGAAAACAGGTAGGCATGCTCATTCCTATGCTAACTAATCAGTTATAACATGAAGCAGTAATATAGGAATGAAATGAGTTGTGTCATGGAAGGAAAAGCGAGAATTTAGCAACAATGACCTGTGTACGCACTCGTCACCTCACGTGCACGGTGTCCACATAGTAAAATCAGTATAAAAATGCCTAAGGGAAAATCCCCAACACAGAGTTAGGCAAGCCACTTACCTTGACTACGCTAATCAACTCAATACCACGCTCTTGCCACGAGTATCCAACTCCGGGTGGCCCAAATCTATTCAATTCGATTGCATAATGTAAATATCACTTCAAGGGAACAAAATAGCTAATTATTTCTAAGCTAATACGCGAAATTAGGAAATTCGCCAAAAAAGTCCCCGGGGCCATGTCTCGGAATCGGGTAAAAATTATATTTCCCGAATACCCATTCGCTCACGAAACCACTCGAACAAGAATCATCAAAATCCGACGTCTAAATCTCCCTAAATCCTCAGATTTCTACTTGGGGAGGTTTCATCCCAATTTCATGGTTTTTCATCCAATTTTATTGATTAGATTGAGGAAAATGATAGGGATTATTGATATAAAATTGGATTAAGGTTAGAAAACGTTACCTATGATTCTCCTCTTCGAATTCCACTGAAAATCGCCAATTTCCGAGCTCTCAATCGATTTTGGAGTTATGAATTTCTAACCCTCAGATTTTGGTATAACCAGCACAGGGATTCCGCACCTGCGACCTTGGGGCCGCACCTGCGGTGAGTCTATCGCGGGTGCGGAAGTCACTTAAGAAGGCCGGGCCAAACCTGCGGTCAGTTGGCCGCATCTGCGGAACCCAGAACGCACATGTGACCACTGGCAACCCCCACTCAAACCGCATCTGCGAACCTATCTTCCGCACCTGCGGGAAAACCATCGCAGGTGCGAGACACCAGAACCAACAATGGTTCAGCTGTTCTCAAGGTTTCAAATTCACCCGTTGGGCATCCGAAACAACCCCGAGGCCCCCGGGACCTCAACCACACCTACCAATTGACCTTAATACCTTGTTCAAACTTGATCGAGCCTTAAAAACACATCTCATAACATCAAAATCATCAATTATGCATAGATTCAAGCCTAAGAACTTATGAAATTTCTAGAATTCACATCCGATGTCGAAACACGTCAAAACTCATCCGAATGACCTTAAATTTTGCACACATGTCATAAATCACATTATGGACCTGCTGTCGCTCTCGGAATTCCATTCCGAGTCTGATATCAAAATCTCACCCATCAGCCGAAATCACCGAAATTCCAACTTTTGCCAATTCAAGCCTAAATCTACAACTGACCTCAAAAACACATTCCGGACATGCTCCTAACCCTGAAATCGCCCAACGGATCTAACGGAGTCAACGGAATTTCATTCCGGATCTGTCTTCACACAGTTCTAGTTATGACCCAATTTCTAAAGCTAAATTCCATATTTATGGACTGTGTGCCAAAATCACTCCGGATTTCACCACTCAATGCTCCGACAAGTTCCAATAACATAAATAGACATGGGAGAAGAAGTTATTAAGGGGTTCGGGGTGCTAACTCTCGAAACGACCGGCCGGGTCGTTATAGTTTTGGGGTATGATTTTTAGATTTAGCGTTGTTTCTGACATTCCAAAGGATCGAGCGAGTCTATATTATGATTTAGGACTTGTTGGTATATTTGGAGGGGGTCTCGGGTGGGCCCGGATGCCTTTCGGACATCGAGCGAGGCAAAAACCAACCTTAAAAGACTTCTGGTGCACCAGATCTGGTGCGACCGCACCTGCGGAGGACTAGCCGCAGGTGCGAGACCGCTTCTGCGGTCCCATCCTCGCAGGTGCGACCCCATGGGATGTTGCCAAGTTCCGTAGGTGCAGACCCATTTTCGCAGAAGCGGAGCCGCAGGTGCAGACTCCGCTCCGCAGGTGCGACCACTTGCCCCCTTTCCCTTTTCCGCAAGTGCGACCACTGGCCCCTTTCCCTTTTTCGCAGGTGCGGTCCTCGAGCTGCAGGTGCGGAAACCCTGTAGGCAGTGAGGTTTGTTTTAAATACAGGACTTAGCCATTTTTGAACATTTTTCTTCATCTTTGGACGATTTTGAGAGCATGCAAAGAAGATATTCGACCTAGCTACTGTAAGGTAAGTAATTCCTACTATAAATTTAGTTTAATACTTGAATTCTTAGGTAGATAGACACATTAAATTAGTAAAAATCATGGGTTTAGAGTAAAAACTATGTTTTTGATAAAAACGGGGAATTTACCAAGAAATTGATTATGGAATCATACAAAAAAACTATATAATATTGATCTTTAGGCTATGGGTGGTTGTTTCCTTTGAAAATTTCCGGAATACGAGCATGTGGGCCCGGCGGTGTATTTTAGGATTTCTCAATTTAGGTTAAAATTATCATTTAAGTAGGAGAATTTTGGACTTTTGAGCATAGATTGATTTGTTAATGTGATGTTTGGCTAGCTTCGAGTTCTTGGACGACGAATTTGGAGTTTCGGGTGCATTCTTGACCCGGAAAGTAGACTTGACACGAGGTAAGTCTCCTTTCTAACCGTGTAAGAGGAAATTATCCCCATAGGTGAAATAAATGATTATGTGTTGTTATTTGCGGGGACTACGTACGTACAAGGTGACGAGAGTCCGTGTGTAGTGACTATTCTTGATATGTCCGGGTAGTTAGGTTCACACCATGCCTTGTGAATTTTATTAAATTGAACTATATGCTTTGTGATTTCATTGTATGCAACCTTGTTTCAAGAAAAACCTAGTACTTGGTGTTTTAAACGAATTGTTACTTCGGAAAGGATTTAAAGGAAATTGTTATGTTTGTGTGTGGCCACTTCACAAATTATATTCCGCGAGCGGAGTGATTCTTTCCCCTACTCTTATGGGAGCGGGTCGTACGCCACGACAGGTTAATAGATGCATTTATGGTTCGTGTCGTTCGACCCTTTGGCAGTGCACATATATTATTATGTAGGCCTAGGCCACTTGTCCCCAACCCATTATGCGTGTGCTATTTGTTTGGTATTTTCACGACTTCTAAGCTGTTGAATATCTTGGAAAGGTGACTTGAAAGTTGTATATTGGTTTTTCACCATGTAATTAGATTTTGTGTTTACGATTCGATATTTATTGCTTACTACCCATGCTTACCTGTTATTCTCCTTACAAACTTACTTAAATTTACTGTTTGGACCCTAGTAAGTGTCAAGTCAACCTCTCGTCACTACTTCTTCGAGATTAGACGGAATACTTACTGGGTACATGTTATTTTATGTACTCATGCTACGCTCTGTACTTAATTATACAGGTTCTGAGGCAGGTGCATCTGGGTATCAGTACGGAGTTCGCCCTTGATATATATACCCGGTCTAGACTTCACGGTGAGCTGCTCCTCTCGACGACCCTCAGCAGCACTATGGAGACTTCTTTTGTTATTTCTGTCTATTCCTTTTCAGACAATAGGACATTGTATTACTTCTTTTGTTTTTACTCTGCTAGTATGCCTGTAGACTTGTGACACTAGTTCCTGGCACACACGTTAGTAGACATTATTTTTGGGATGTAAATGTTAATCTATGACTCTTATGGTTATTTCTGTTTAAATTGCCCAATTCACTCGCATTTACCTAATGTTTTCAATTTAAATCAAGTAAGGGATGGAAAACATTTTGGTAAATTAAATGAACCCACTAGTAGATCGAGGTTGGCTTGCCTGACAGTGGTGTTCGGCACCATCACGACCTTAACGTATTTTGGGTCGTGACAGAATTGTCCTTTGATGAATCTAAAAAATTTCTGTCTGATAACCCCCCTGACATTGGCCCCAAAAATCTTAAGTTTGAACACCGTGTCTTGGCCCACAGATTTCCACTACGCTCCTTCCCAGATCTGGGTCCCCTAGCACTTTGTCCACTAGAGATGTCATTGTCCTCTACTGTCTGGTTAATAATAAATGTCTTGATTGGTTTGTGTGGATTCGTGATTATATGCTTGAGAGTATCAGGGATATCCTTCTCTGCTGCATGTATGCCATATGGTCTTCTCATCTCTCATATTCTGGAAGTCATGAAAGTAGACTTGGCACCCTTTACACCCAAGTACATCACCGGTACTTATGATAAGACATCTTTTTCAATGATGGGATACACTCTGGGTTATGATGGATGGGTTAGGCGAGCCAAGGGTGAAAGTGCTCTAGCACCAGTTGAATTCCAAAATGGTCAACCAGCTTCTCAGTCGACTGCCTCTCAAAATCTTTAACAAATTCAACATTACCTTGATAGAGTCAAGCTGTTACTTGTTGAGATGAAGAACAGACAGATAAAATCAAGGACGTCACCAAAGATATAGATACAAATGTGGCCAAGATCAGAATGGACATAGGAGCCACACGGAGACAGGGAACCAGGGCCTTCAATTCTATGAGTGAAAAGATGGACAAACTCGTCAAGGACGTTGAAAATTCCTATGACTCCTTCTGCACCAAAGTGATCAACACCCTCAAATACTTCCTGGGAAGAAGTTACTGCATTTGGATGTGATGTTATGACAAACATTTTTTGCTTATGCTTATTTTTGTTGGTGGTTTCACTTAGACAATTTTTTTGGGTTTGTACTAACTAAGCCTCTGTTGAAGGCGCTACTTCTGCTGCTCTAACCATCTCATTAGTATGTACATTTTATCCTATATTATTCTGTGTGATTTTTCTTTCCTTTTTGATTGATGTCAAAGGGGGAGAAAATTGTGAGTAAACACCAGCATGAGGACCTGCAATTACAATTCAGGGGGAGATGGAAACAACATAATCTCAGGGGGAGAAACACCTTCAAAGGGAAGTATCTTAAATTACTGTTTACTCTTTCTTGATTGTCATCATCAAAAAGGGGGAGATTGATAGGTTTAAGTTTAAGTTTAAGTTTCAATTATAACAATATTATCTTATGTTATATTTGCAGGACTAACAAAAAGGAAAGAATGGAGATGCTCAACAAGGTGTGATTGCTACAGGAATTGAAATAACAGATAAGGCTAGAATGAAGATGTTGTTGCTGCATTAATGGTCAATCAGGAGAAGCAAATTTATTCGTCCTCAATGAAAGGAACCCAGATTGCCAATCATGGATTCTCAAATCAAGAAGCTTGCCAGCAATTATTCTGTGTCCAAAATTAAGCTCACTCCAAGCGTAAATGGCTCCTTAATTCAAGCTGTGACAAGGCAAGTCACAATCGAATCTGGACTTTTCTAAGAGAATGACTCGAAGAGGCACCCCTTGGGTCAAATCTCTTTTTGCAAAGATCTCGTGGCTCTTTAATTTTTATTAATAAAATTACCTATGTAGACGTGTAATTTTTGACCCTCCCGGAGATTTTTTACATTTTAGCGTTTAATGTTTAGTTTAGGCCTAATATCGTCATTTTAACTAGTTTTAACTCTTTTACGTTATTTTAAGTACAAAAATTAAAAAAAATACAAAAAAATGAGTTTATTTTAATATTTAATTAATATTTTTTTGTAAAGTCCATTTTTTGGTTTTGACCCAATTTCAAAAGTCCATTCCCCTTAGCCCAATACCCACTAACCTAACCCTAAAACCTATACTCATTCTTCTTAGATAACACACACCCTAAGAGAGACTCCCTAACCTTCAGCACACTTGAACCTAGAGACAAAAAAAAAACCCTAGCAGATCCCTACCTCTACACCACCACATCTGTCGCCGCTCCCTCACCACAGAAACATCCACCGTCGCCCCAGCTTTGCCACCGGACAGCCACCACCCACCTCCTCTCCAAAACCAGCAGCTTCCATACGACCTCAATCAACTGCCTCCAGTCATCCCCCTCCGTCGACGTACCCCTCCTCTCCAAAGGGGAGCCGCCGCCGCCGCCGCCGCTTCTCGTCACCTCTCAGTCACCCCACCCCGATCTCACACACACATCAGACTTCACACCTCCATCCACCACCAACTCCCCCTTCTTCACCACCAAGTCGGCCGCCTTTTCATCCGCCGACCATTTTCCTTACTCCAAAACCAGTCGCCACCCTCCTTAAGAACCTAGAGCCGCCCAATCATCTCCTCTTGAAACAAAAATGGTCACATCCCTGAACCTTTGCGACGGATACTGCTCCCCCCTCTCCGTCGTCCTCCCTCTTCTCTATTACTGCTGCGAAAGATTTTTTTTTGTTTTTCGATGAACCCAGTTTTGGCAGAAATTCCGGTGGCGACAGTCATTCGCTTTCGTCATCATTGAAGAAGAGTCGAGGTCCGTTCGCGGTTTCGTTATCGATTCGAGGTTCAGGTCATTAGCTCGTTTTTGGTCTGCTGTATCGGAGATTTTTCTTTCATCGTATACATTGATGAATATGAAGCAATAAAAGAGTTTTAAGGTTTTCAACAATGGAGAATGGGTTGTTGTAAATTCAGTTTCATATGCTATCTGTGTCATCTTACCGGACCAAACTGAGGTACTGTTTCTCGTTATGGTTAGTGATTAACTTATAGCTTCTTGCACTGATTATCAGTGTTTGGCGTATTTTTCTATCAGGTTTCTCTGAAAATAAACAAATGAGTTCTCATTTTAGAAACAGTTTATCTGCAATAGCATACAAAATAAGAGAATCCTATTCAACACTAACGCCAGGACACTTTGAATTCAAAATAGATATCACATGAAATGGAGTAAATAATAATAACAAACTGCAATATGTCATAAAGTTTTGTTTAGTGGTATTAATAGTGTACACGTTCGCGTGACACGAGTACGGTTTAAAAATGATTATTTGTAGACAATTCTTTAGACACGACTTGATAAATCGAGGTATGCGTTCCCGCAACTTCAGCCAAATATTTCTAATATTAACAGAGCGTGACAAATTGTGTACACGTACGCGTGACATGATCAAAGCGCCGATTTCCAAAATAAAATCGAGGTACGCGTTCGCGCGACTTTGGCCAAGCTTTTCTGAAATAATTGAGTGTGACAAATTGTGTACACGTACGCGTGACATGATTTAAGCGCCGATTTTTATAATAAAATCAAAGTACACGTTCGCGTGACTTTGGCCAAATAATTTTAATATTAAGGGCTATTAATTATGTACACGTACGCGTGACATGGTTTTAGACCACTAAATAAAATGAGTACACGTACGTGTGACCCGTCTCACGATAATTTCTTAAAAGTGGTAAATAGTAAAAATATACATAGGTCCTAAAAATGAGTAATTAAAAAATTTAAGCCATGTAGGATTAAAGCGACCGTGCTAGAACCACGAAACTCGGGAATTCCTAACAACTTCTTCCGGGTTAACAGAATTCCTTGCCCGGTTTTCTGGTTTCGCAAACTTTAACACAGAGTCAAAACTTCCTCGATTTGGGATTAAAAATAAATCGGTGACTTGGGACACCATAATTATCTCAAGTGGCGACTCTGAATCAATAAATAATCCCAATTCGATTACGTCACTTTAATTGAAGAAACTCCCTTATCCCCACCCCTTCGGAAAAAAGGAGGCGTGAAAGCTCTGGCGACTCTGCTGGGGAAAAGAACCCAGAACCTTTGGTTCAGGGTTCAAGAATTCGAGCTTTTTAATGTAATTTTACTTGGCTTTTCTGATTGTTGATATTACTGTATTTTGTGGTCCTAACGTGCTAATTGCCACTCATTTATCGCTTTAATATTATTTGATCTGTATTTTAATTGCCTTCTTACGCCTCCCCTCCGAGTCTTCTAAAAAAATGGTGCACACGTTCGCGTGGCCCGCTTTTCTGTTAGAGGTCGTACCAAATAAGAACGAGGATGGATCAGCAACAAGGCCGGGTAGACTTTCGTGCTCCCAGTACGTTTCCCCCACCTTGGCTCGATTTGTCCGCTCGGGTAACCCAGGTCTAGAACACAACTCCAGGTTTAAACCTAGAATAACAAAACCTCATGCCGGATCCCTAGTAGGAACGATTATTTGTATCACGTGCATTTGACTTAGGGGACTCAGCACAGGGGTTGGGTCCGTCCAGGACAGGTGCACCCAAATAAAATAAAAAAAAGAGACCATCTTGATGCATTTTATGTGCTACATGTTGCATTCTTCAAGGGTAGAAGGGGTCATTTGGCGGACCAATGATGGTTGAGGGTAAATGAGAAAAAAAGAGAGGGTTAAGTGTGAAAAAAAATCAAGTAGGGACCAATTATATTTTTCTTTCACAAATTTATTTATTTAGTTATCCTTCAAGAAAAAGACAAAAAAAATGAAAATAAAAATCCAAAAAGATTGTGCACTTTCCCATCATTTTCCAAAAAAAAAAAGAAAAAAAAAAAGAAAAAAACAAATTCCTAGAAGATTTTAAATATTCATCATTTTTCACAAAAAAAAGAAGGAAAGAAGACAAAAGATATATGTTTTTTTTTTCATATCAGTATTTTTAAAAAAAATTCTCTCTCGTATCCAATCTTCCCGAACTACGCATACCTGATTCTCGTCTTTAGGGGCGGGATACGTAGGTAGCCGACATAGGGTACGGTCTTCCTAGTGAGTCTTAGGCTCTTGGCTTCGAGGGTCGTAGCCAAATCTTGCATATTTAGCCACTTTTTGCCACATTGGCCATTTGTGCAAAATAGGGTTAATTTCTCAAAGTGTCTTATGAACATATGTCTTAGAGCGTTAAGTGTACAACAAGGTGTCCTCTTAGCTTTAAGGTCTATTCGAATTTACATGTCTAGCCACTTTTGGCCACATCGGCCATTCTTGCAAAATGAGGTCATTTTCGCGAAAGTGGTTCATTGACCCGTATCTCATAATCCTGAGTTCGCAACTAAGTGTCCTACTACCTTAAGGTCCACCTTTGTTGAGTTTTCACCAATAGCCACCCTTGGCCACGTAGGTCATTTTGCAAAAATAGCTCAATCATATCTTGCATGTTTCCCATAGGAGGTGTTGTGGCTAAGGCTGGCTAACGGGCCGGGCCCGGGCCAAACGGGCTGCGGGCTATGCGGGCCCGGTCTAAACGGGCCCGGGCTATGTGGGTGGAACCGGCCCCCCACGGGCCTAAGCCCACATGGGGCCCGGGCTAAGCGGGTCGGGCCCGCGGGCCAAACGGGCCTAAACGGGTCCGGCCTATTTTTTATTTTTTTTATTTTTTATGTAAGGCAACTTCTTGTAAATCTTTGGGATATAAATATTGTAATTCATATTTAAACACAAAAAAATAGTAAGTTTCTTCAAATTTATAATAATAGTACTTCAAACTTGCACTAATATTGCAT
>ML278866.1:8891-68807 GCA_005239495.1 Nicotiana undulata
TTACCCGGAGTCTAAGGATCGAAGTTATGTGATTTATACTAGAATTCATGGCCTTACATAGAAAGTCACAAAATCCTCACGAACCCTAAAATTACTACCTAATTCTATGATTTTTAGATGATTTAGTAGTGAATTTAACTAGGGATTAATGTTAAAACTAGAAGTTTATGGGGTTTAACTTACCTCTTACACTGGGTGGTCGTAGGAGGTTCTGTCCAAACTTGGATGCTCTCTAAAGGAGGTTGATGGTGGATAAAATGAAGAAAACCCAAAATTTTGGACATTTAAGAGGGGCTGCCAATAGGAGTTTCCGCACCTGCGAACTTAGTACCACAGGTGCGGTCACGCGCCTGCGAGAAATTCTTCGCCCCTGCGGAAAAGGGCCTGAGACCCTGGGCTCGCACCTGCGGAGTTGGGAGCCGCGCCAGCGGTCCCGCTCCTGCGGAATTTGGATCGCCCCTGCGGAAGAGGTCGCACCTGCGAAGGCCTGGACCGCGGACGCGGTCCCGCACCTGCGGCTGGGCAACCGCACCTGCGGTCACACCAGCTGTTGTGCACCAGCAGTGATTTTTGCTGGTTTTTGGCCTCGTGCGGGGTCCGGGAGGCACCTGGGCCAACCCGAGCCCCGTCCAAATATACCAACAAGTCCCAAATCATTAAACGGACTTGCTCGAGCCTACAGAACACTCACAACAATAAAACTCAAAATCACCCTCCAAAACCCCTGAATTCAAAATTTAAGAACTTTGAAAATTCTAGAATTCTATAACGAAGCGCCGAACCGACCCATACAACTCGAAACGACTTCAAATTTTTCAGACAAGTCATAAATAACGTAGTGGAACTATTCTCGGCCTCGGAATTACATTCGGACCTCGATAGCATAAAATCACATTCCTAACCAAATTTCAAGTTTTATGAACATCCTCAAAACTTTACTAACTCTAAATCTCTCATTTTGATCCCAAACCCGTCAAATCAAGTCCGTTTTACACAAAATTTCACATATAGGACAAATAACATATAATAAACCTGTTCCGGACTCCAGAATAGTAATACAGGCCCGATAACACGGCTTTCACATAATTACTCATTTTCAAAATCCTTTATTATTTCCAGGAAATAATTTTCTTTAAAAATTCATTTCTCAGGCTTGAGACCTCAGAATTCGATTCCGGGAATATGCCCAAGTCCCATATTTTTCTACGGACCCTCCGGGACCATCACATCACGGGTCCGGGTCCGGGTCCGTTTACCAAAAATGTTGACCAAAGTCAACTTTATTCAATTATTCAATTCAAAAATCCCATTTTTATCAAATGTTTCACATGGAAGCTTCCCGGCTACCTGCCCCGGGCTGTGCTCGCATATCGAGGTGAGATTAACGGAGGCTTTCAGGGCCTCAGAACACAGATTTAGCTAGAATTACTTAGGATGACCTTTTGGGTCATAACAATCTCCACCTCTAAAACAAACGTTCGCCCTTGAACGGACATAGAAAAGTATCTGAGTCTGAGAAAAGATGGGGGTAACGACTCCTCATATCGGACTCGGACTCCCAAGTAGCTGCCTCGGCAGGCTGACCCCTCCAATGAACACGGACGGAAGGATAATTCTTCGACCTCAACTGGCGAACCTGCCTATCTAATATGGCTACCGGATCCTCCTCATAAGTCAGATCCTTGTCCAATTGGACACCGCTGAAGTCAAGAACATGAGATGGATCTGCAATTTACCTCCGCAGCATGGATACATGATACACTAGATGCACTGCTTATAAATGCAGTGGCAAGGCAAGTGTGTAGGCCACCTCTCCTACCCTACCTAAGATCTCAAATGGACCAATGTACCTAGGGCTCAACTTTCCCTTCTTTCCGAATCTCATCACGCCCTTCAAAAGCGACACTCGAAGGAACACCTGGTCTCCTACCATGAAAGAAAAATCTCGAACTCTACGATCTGCATAACTCTTCTACCTGGACTGAGCTGTACGAAGCCTATCCTAAATAATCTTCACCTTATCCAAGGCATCCTGGGCTAACTCAGAACCCAATAATCTAGCCTCCCCGGGCTCAAACCATCCAATTGGGGACCGACATCGCCTACCATACAACGTCTCATACGGGGCCATCTGAATGCTCGACTAGTAACTGTTGTTATAGGCAAACTCTGGCAAGAACTGATCCCATGAACCACCAAAATCAATAACACATGCCCGCAACATATCCTCCAAAATCTGAATAGTGCGCTCGGACTGTTCGTCTGTCTGAGGATGAAATGCTGTGCTCAACTCAATTTGAGTGCCCAACTCTGTCTGAAATACTCTCCAGAAATGGGAGGTAAACTGATTACATCCGTCTGATATGATAGATAAGGGCACACCGTGCAATCTGACAATCTGTCTCATATAGATCTGAGCCAACTTCTCTGCTGAAGATGAAACCGCCACCGGAATGAAATGTGTTGACTTGGTCAACCTATCTACAACAACCCATACTGCATCAACCATTCTCTTACTCTGTGGGAGTCCAACTACAAAATCCATCGTGATATGCTCCCACTTCCACTCGGGAAGCTGAATCTGCTGCATCAAACCACCGGGTCTCTGGTGCTCATATTTAACCTGCTGGCAATTCAAGCACCGAGCTACATAAGCCACAATATCCTTCTTCATTCTACGCCGCCAGTAGTGCTGCCGTAAATCCTGGTACATCTTTGCTGTGCCCGGATGAATGGAATACCGGGAACTATGGGCCTCCTGCAATACTAACTCACGAATGCCATCAACATCCGAAACACATATACGACCCTGCAATCTCAAAACTCCCTCAGCATCAGCTGTGACCTGTTTGGCACGTCTGTGCCGAACCGCATCCCTAAGAGCACACAAATGACGATCCTCATACTGCCTGGCGCGAATACGATCATACAATGAAGAACGAGCGACGGTATGGGCCGAAACACTGCCACCCTCAAGAAACCTCCAATCTAACGAATCGATTGGCTAACGCCTGAATATCCAAATCCAAAGGTCGCTCTCCAACTGATAGATAAGACAAACTACCCATGCTGATTGACTTCCGGCTCAAGGCATCGACCACCACATTGGCCTTTCCCGGATGATAGAGAATAGTAATGTCATAATTTTTCAGCAACTCTAACCACCTCCTCTATCTCATATTCAACTCATTTTGCTTAAACAAGTATTGCAAACTCTTGTGATCAGTGAATTTCTCACACAGTACCCCATACAAATAGTGCCTCAAAATCTTTAAGGCATGAACAATAACTGCAAGCTCCAAATCATGGACTGGATAGTTCTTCTCGTGAATCTTCAACTGACTTGAAGCATAGGCTATAACTCTCCCACCCTGCATCAACTCTACACCCAGCCCAACTCGCGAAGCATCACAATACACGGTATAAGAACCTGAACCTGTGGGCAGTACCAACACTGGTGCTGTAGTCAATGCTGTCTTGAGCTTCTGAAAGCTNTAGAACTCAACACGAACTCACATTTAGAGAACTTGGCATACAACTGCCTATCCCTCAGAGTCTGGAGGATGACTCGAAGGTGCTGCTCATGCTCCTCTCGGCTGCGAGAGTATATCAAAATATCATCAATGAAAAAAATTACGAGCGAGTCTAAATAAGGCCTGAATACCCGATTCATCAAATCAATAAAAGCAGCGGGGGCATTAGTCAACCCGAACGACATGACCAAAAACTCATAATGCCCATAACGAGTGCGAAAAGCTGTCTTAGGCACATCAGAAGCCGTAATCCTCAGCTGATGATAACCAGATCTCAAGTCTATTTTAGAGAACACCGTAGAACCCTGAAGCTGATCAAATAAGTCATCAATCCTCGTCAAAGGATACTTGTTCTTGATAGTAACCTTATTCAACTACCGGTAGTCAATACACATCCTTATTGAGCCATCTTTCTTCTTCACGAACAATACTGGAGCACCCCAAGGTGAAACACTAGGCCTGATGAAGCCTTTATCCAAAAAATGCTGTAATTGCTCCTTTAATTCCTTCAACTCTGGCGGAGCCATACGATACGAGGGAATAGAAATGGGCGGAGTGCCCTCAGCTAGCTCAATACAAAAATCAATATCCCTGTCGGGTGGCATACCCGACAGGTCAGTAGGGAATACCTCTGGAAACTCACGAACCACGTGCACAAACTCTATAGAAGGGACCTCAGCACTAGAATCATGAACATAGGCCAAACAACCCTTCTTGACCATGCGCCGAGCCTTCATATAATAAATAACTCTACCAGAAGAATGAATAGGAGTCCCTCTCCACTCTAAACGAGGTACTCCTAGCAAGGCTAAGGTCACTGTCTTGGCATGACAGTCCAAGATAGCATGATAGGGAGATAACCAGTCCATNAATAGACTTGATCTACCACTATGGAATCACCCACCGGTGTAGACACATGTACAATAGTACTCAAGGAATCACGGGGCATACTCAAATAAGGGGCAAAATATGAAGACACATAGGAGAATGTAGAACCCGGATCAAATAACACCGAAGCCTCTCGGCTGCAAACTGAAACTGTACCTGTGATAACTGCATCAGAAGCCTCAGCATCTGGACGAGCAGGAAAAGCATAACACCGGGGCTGAGCCCCTCCAACCTGTACATCTCTGGGTCTACTTGCTACGGGCTGACCTCTACACCTCATGGCCTGCCCTCCACCTCTATGAGTCTGACCTCCACCTATGGCACCACGACTACCACCCCTAGCTGGCTGAGGGGGTGTTGGTGCACCTGATGCGGGAACCATGGCACGGGAACCCTGATACTGAGAACCACCACAACCTCGGGGGCAAAACCTTGAAATATGCCCCATACGACCGCAAGTGAAGCAAGACCTCGTCTGTTGAGAATACTGACCCTAGAACTGTCCTTGACGACCAGAATGACCACTCTGATAGCTCTGAATCGGCGGTGCACTGATGGACGCTAAAGGTGCACTACGGGATACTTGGAGTGCCGACTGATAAGGCCTAGGAGGATGACCTATGCCAAAGGGATCTCTGCCTCCAAATGAGGCACCACTGAAATGGCCAAAATGACGAGGTCTCTTGTCAGAACCATGTCCACCACCGTGGGATAATACCATCTCAACGCGCCTGGCCACATCGGCTGCATCCTGAAAGGAGATATCAGTACTCGTCTCTCTGGCCATCTGAAGCCTGATGGGCTGGGCTAGACCCTCAATAAACCTCCGAACCCTCTCCCGATCAGTGGGGAGTATCATAATGGCATGCCTAGCCAGTGTAATGAACCTGGTCTCGTACTGAGTGACGGACATGGAGCCCTGCTATAGACGCTCAAACTGCCTCCGAAGATCCTCTATCTGAGTAACTGGAAGGAACTTCCCCAAGAACAACTCGGAGAACTAACCCTAAGTCAGAGGTGCAGACCCAACTGGCCTGGTCATGCAGTAATCTCTCCACCAAGTCTTGGCGGTGCCAGCAAGACGAAATGTAGCAAAATCAACTCCATTGGACTCCACAATGCCCATGTTCCGAAGGACCTCATAACAGCTGTCTAAATAATTCTGGGGATCCTCCGATGGTGCACCAGTAAATGTAGTAATGAATAACTTGGTGAACCGATCCAACCTCCACAGAGCGTCTGCTGACATGGCTTCTCCCTCAACTGCTGGTGCCACAATACCCGACTGAACTACTCCGGCCGTTTGAGGTGCCGGAGTCTGGAACTGAGTGGCAAACTGCTATGGCGTATGAATAGCAAGAGTCTGGGTCCCTCCCCCAGCCTGAGATCTAGATGGTGCACTAGGAAGGAGACCAGCCTGAGCCACACTCTCCATGAGTCCCACTAAGCGGACTAGAGCGTCCTGAAGCACTAGGGTGGAAATGAACCCCTCTGAGACCTGAGCCGGTCCAACTGGCACTGTCGGAGTAGGAACCTCACCGGCGAAGTCTACCTGTGGGTCATCTACTGGAGCTGCTGCTCTAGCTCTGCCTCGGCCTCTAGCACAGCCTCGGCCTCGACCCCTCGTAGGAGCTGCAATAGGAGGATTAGGTTGTTAGTCGGTCGATGAGGAAGCGCGCGTTCTCGCCATCTGCGAGAGAGTAAAATAGAGACTCAATTAGTATTCAGAATTCAACTAGCACGACAGAGAATGAAAGATGTGAAGTTATTCCTAACTTTGCAGCCTCTAGGGATAAGTACAGACGTCTCCGTACCGATCCCTCAGACTCTACCAAGTTTGTCTGTGAGTTGTGAGACCTAAGCAACCTAGGGCTCTGATACCAACATGTCACGACCCGTAATCCCACCTTCGGGCCAAGACTGCGTCTAACGTTGAACCCGCTAGACAAGCCAACGTTTGAACTAAATAAAACTCATTAACAACTAAAGAGAACATGATAACTAAGGCATCGATGGCTCACAATATGAAGGTTAACAAATTACCAAAAATTATATAGCAACTACGAAATAAATCCCATATACAAATCCCAGAACTGGTGTCACATACTCACGAACTGTCTAAGAGATTACTAAAACAAAGGTCTGAAAATAAGTACATAGGACGATCTTTGAAATATAAAGTAAGACAGAGCTGAAAGTGAAGAGTAGAAGGTGATGCCAAGGCCCACGAACGTCTGCGGGTCTACCTCGATGTCTCCTAAATGAACTGATAAGATGCTCTGACGGTCAGTGATCACCGGGTCCGGCTGCATAGTCTGCACAACATAAAGAAGTGCAGGTATAGCATCAGTACAACCGACCCCATGTACTGAGTAAGTGCCGAGCCTAACCTCGGCGAAGTAGTGTCCAGGCTAGGAACGACAACAATATATGTACCTGTGCAACTCTATATAATAACAGGAAAAATGTCGACGGAAATAAGCAAGTAAGACAGATACGGGGAGAACATGCTGGGGGTAAAATGGGCAACAAAATGCTAGCACGGTAGAACAGGGTAATAACATAAATGTAAAGATAAAGGCAAGAATTTAACTTTAAAACAGATAATGAACAGCATAAGGCTCAGCATGTCCCCTCGTGCATAACCTCACAATCACTCGGCACGGAATGTCCCCTCGTGCGTATATAATAACACTCGGCACGAAATGTTCCCTCGTTCATAACCTCACAATCACTCAGTACGGAATGTCCCCTCGTGCGTATATTATAACACTCGACACGAAATGTCCCCTCATGCGTAACCTCACAATCACTCAGCACGGAATGTCCCCTCGTGCGTATATAATAACACTCGGCACGGGATGTCCCCTCATGCATAACCTCACAATCACCCGGCACGGAATGTCCCCTCGTGCGTATATTATTACACTCGACACGAAATGTCCCCTCATGCGTAACCTCACAATCACTCAGCACGGAATGTCCCCTCGTGCGTATATAATAACACTCGGCACGGGATGTCCCCTCATGCATAACCTCACAATCACCCGGCACGGAATGTCCCCTCGTGCGTATATAAGAACACTCGACACGGAATGTCCCCTCGTGTTTAACCTCACAATCACTCGGCACGGCATGTCACTTCGTGCGACAAATAATAAAACAAAACAACAATATAATGTGAAAGTCAACATTAAGAAGTCTCAAGTGCATGGAAATGCTCAATAAAATTCTATTGTCCCGACAAGGAGAAATCATCAATTACAAACTCGAAAAATGCCCGACAAGGGTCTCAGCTATAACCAACCTCACATCAGAAATACAATTTCACAGTGTAAGCCTCAACTGAAATAGATAACTCAATAACTCCCGACGTCATGAAACAACATCAAGGTATCACTACTAATTCGCCAATTACTCATAGTGCGGGGAATATTAAGAACACAGTAAGTTTTATCACAATTGATTCACGGGCATGCTTGACCGCAACATATAGGCACTCGTCACCACACTTATACGTTGGACATGAGTTACACATAGCAAATAAGACTCTATACCTAATCCCTCAAGCTGAGGTTAGGCCAAACACTTACCTCGACTCCAAAAAATGCAAGTCAAGCCTCAATCATAGCCTTCCCTCTCGAATCCAACTACGAATCGGTGATATCTACACATAATGGATTTATTAACATCAATAAGTTCTCAATAAACCAATTCCCAAGCCTAATTATACATTTTCTACTATTCTTCCAAGAATACTAAAATTCGACCCCGGGCCCACACGTTCAGATTTTCAAAAATTTATGAAGGAATCAATTACCCGGAGTCTAAGCATCGAAGTTATGTGATTTATACCAGAATTCATGGCCTAACATGGAAAGTCACAAAATCCTCAAGAACCCTAAAATTACTACCTAATTTGTTTTTTCCAGATTATTTAGTAGTGAATTTAACTAGGAATTAATGTTAAAACTAGAAGTTTATGTGGTTTAACTTACCTCTTACAGTGGGTGGTCATGGGGGGTGCTGCCCAAACTTGGATGCTCTCTAATGGAGGTTGATGGTGGAAGAAAACCCAAAATTTTGTGGTATCTTTGTTTGATCGAATAACATGCGTTAAGTTCGCCGGTGTTATAGCTCTTTGGTTGCATTGGGTTAGAGTGTTGAAGAAGCGGTTGCCAGAGATCATGGTGTGTAGTGGTTAAGAATTGAATAGTTACTTCTAATAAAGGCAGCTCGAGAAAGACGATCTTCGGGGAGTTTGAAGTCATGGTGATCTTCTGGTTCAAGAGCCACAGAGGATGATATTGCATTGAGGCCGCAATTGAGAAGCATGCGATGAAGGGAGACATATGAGAAGTCTCAGGTGGCGGCTATATCTCTAGATGTCAGGCGTCAGAGACGGAAGTCAGGTAGTTGCTTAAAGGAATGCGTTTAACTAAGTGAGAGAGTGGCAGTGTAGCCTATGAGTCCAGTGGTAAGACGGCTGCCTACCTTGAGGAGGAGTTGGAGTGGTTTGAGAATTTTAGTAGAAAGGTATTAGGTCCCCGAGCTTAATCTGAACTGTTGGTTATCGGTGGTAGGTTGGATGCAAAAGGGAAGAGTGGTTAGGAAGGATGCTATATGGCAGTGAATTTGAAGATGTTGTAGCGCATTTAGTAGGTGTCCATGAGAAGCGAACGGACGGGTAAGGTTGGTGAATGAGAACAAGCTTAGGGTGAAGTATTGATGTTGCAGACGGTATGCGCTGTAGCATTGTTGGAAAGTGTCAGTTGGTGAATTCCACAGGTGGGTTATCCCCTACCGATTGTGTGATTGGAAAAGTTTCTCAAGGGATTCTAGTGGCTATTCGGTAGGAGGCCGAATATGTGAAGGATGCCAGAGAATTTGAGTAGTAATGGGATGCTAGCAGGAGAATTTAGAAGAATTTGACAGATTGGTTGAGCAAGGTTTTGTTAATAGAGGAGAGAGGATCTCAGCAGTGTCTAGAATGGTGCAAGAAGTAGCTTCGGGCTAAGTGGGGGAGTTCCACCATCTGCAGTTGGGTTGTAGAAAGATTTTCAAGAAAGTGTGAGACGGGTTGCGGAATATCGGCCGCATGATCTCGTGAATCAAGGTCACTCGTGATGAGTTTGCTATGAGTTGAAGGAAGTTACTACTATCTCTGAGGCAACTAAGATAATTAAAAGAAGATAGATTGGTAAGCCATGGTTGAAATAGCACATGTACGACAGTGATCATTACCTTCGGTGTGATTGAGTATGTGTATGGTTAGTGCCTATGTGTGTGGGGCGTGTCGGCCGTCGTAATAGATTTCATTGGAAGCATTCAAGTGCTATGGCCTGTCAAGTCTGGGATGATTTATGGTTTGAACAGTTCATACTGGGTGAGACGAGGTTATTGCATCAGGGATCAGTGCGATATGATTAAGTGAATGCATTAAAGGACAGTTACCCTTATCAGTTTGTAGTGAGATGGTGGTCTTAGTCAAGAGGAAGGATTCAATGTTTGGTTAACTCTGCAATTGGTTAGAATTTCTACATATCTCCTCTGTTGGAATGGTATCGTCAGCATTATAGCAGGATATATGTGTATATCTTATAAAGTGTATTGAGAGCATCAGATTCGTAGAATTTTGACTATTAAGGTTCAGGAAGCGTCATTGTGATTAGATGATAGATTATACGGTGAATGGTGCTAATCCATCAAAGTTACGCAATTGTGTTCTGGTGCCTCGTGTAGTGGTTGATACGTTGTTCATATATTAGAAAATAGGTTTGGCATTTAAGAGGGGCTGCCAACAGGGGTTTCCGCACCTGCGACCTTAGGACCGCAGGTGCGGTCACGCGCCTGCGAGAAATTCTTCGCCCCTGCGGAAAAGGGCCTGGGACCCTGGGCTCGCACCTGCGGAGTTGGGAGCCGCGCCAGCGGTCCTGCTCTTGCAGAATTTGGATCGCCCCTTCGGAAGAGGTCGCACCTGTGAAGGCCTGGACCGCGGGTGTGGTCCCGCACCTGTGGCTGGGCAACCGCACCTGCGGTCGGACCAGCTACTGCGCACCAGCAGTGATTTTTGCTGGTTTTTGGCCTCGTGCGGGGTCTGGGAGGCACTTGGGCCCACCCGAGCCCCCGTCCAAATATACCAACAAGTCCCAAATCGTTAAACGGACTTGCTCGAGCCCACGAAACACTCAACACAACGCTAAAACTCCAAATCACCCTCCAAAACCCTTGAATTCAAAACTTAAGAACTTTGAAAATTCTAGAATTCTATAACGATGCGTTGCCGACCCATACAACTCGGAACGACTTCAAATTTTGCAAACAAGTCATAAATAATGTAGCGGAACTATTCCCGATCTCGGAATTGCATTCGGACCTCGGTAGCATAAAATCACATTCCTAACCAAATTTTAAGTTTTATGAACATCCTCAAAACTTTACTAACTCTAAATCTCTAATTTTGATCCCAAACCCGTCAAATCAAGTTCGTTTTACACCAAATTTCACAGATAGGACAAATAATATATAATAAACCTGTTCCGGGCTCCGGAACCATAATACGAGCCCGATAACACGGCTTTCACATAATTACTCATTTTCAAAATCCTTTATTATTTCCAGAAACTAATTTTCTTTAAAAATTCATTTCTCGGGCTTAGGACCTCGGAATTCGATTCCGGGCATACGCCCAAGTCCCATATTTTCCTACGGACCCTCTGGGACCATCACATCACGGGTCCGGGTCCGGGTCCGTTTACCAAAAACGTTGACCAAAGTTAACTTTATTCAATTATTCAATTCAAAAATCCCATTTTTATCAAATTTTTCACATGGAAGCTTCCCGACTATCTTCCCTCGGGCTGCGCCCGCATATCGAGGTGAGATTAATGGAGGCTTTCGGGGCCTCGAAACACAGATTTAGGTGGAATTTCTTAGGATGACCTTTTGGGTCATCACAGTACCAGTCTAAAACCCCAATATAAGCCTTGCTCTATGGTATGGTGCATGCATCATGGTCAAACCTAGCCAGGCTAACGTGTTGTCCGCACAATAGCCTTTAAGATAGCCTTTTCCAAAGTCCATTGGGTTTCCCTGGAACCCAAAAGGACGTCTTCATGTTCTATGCATTTATTTGGTGAACTTAAATGCTTTGCTAATTATTGATGTTAAATAGTCGCTGGCGGGGTAAGGGCCTAACCTTATTTGTTCGCAGGAAACGAGGCACAAAGTCCCCAGACTCAGCATGATCTAAAATATGACAAGAGGGCCAAGCTTGGAGAAGGTCCTTCTGGGACCCAATTAGATAGGATTTTCTTTTCCGCTTTACCAATGTAATAAGGCCGATGGCCATTAGTGATTTTATTTCTTGAATTGTCTTTGGATTCATCCATTTTTACATCAATAAAATGAGGCATTTAGCATTCCAAGTTCTCCAAATTAATTTGTCGCTAGGCCTACCTCGGGCACAAAGAGGTTCCCCAACTTAGGATGCGTTTTACATTTTCGCATTACGTGTTTAAATTACCGCAATATTCTTTATAATCCTCACTGACTTCCTTACCTTTTGTTTTGTTTTTCTTTATTTATTATTCCCCTCCCCCAAAGGTTAGTTCGTGCACTCTGGCATCAACATCTTATTGCACAAGATCAAGGGGCCCTCCTCCTACTCCTCCTCCCAGTCCTCCCAAAGGAAAAAGCAAGGGTAAAACTAAAATGGAAGATGCAAGCGGTACTAGAAAAGACAACAGGGATGAACAGGTTAAGATCGTTGATGGGCAGGGTATTCAGGTTTTGCACGAGGGTATGACTCCACTAGAGAAGAAGCTGCTAAAATTCCAAGAAGAACTTGATCAAGTCAAGAACTTGGCGCACTTATCATTCTCCCTCAACGTCCCAGACGTTCACTTCCCAAATGCTCTGAACCCCACTTTACCCCAAGGCTCCCCAAAACAACCCAATCACCCCAAAGATCCCGTTCCACCAGTACCACGCAACTACAACACTCCACCTCCCCGGGATCAGACAAGAGACCACTTCCAGGCTTATGACAACCCCATTTATGTGGAAACTGTAGCTCACTCCGCACCACATACATATGAATCTGACGAAAAGGACAAGCTCATCAGGAATCTGGCCGAGGAACTTAAGAAATTGACCAATCAAGTTGAGGGCGTCGAAGGAGTTAAAGGGGTTGAAGGACTAAATTATGAGGACCTTTGCATACATCCCGATGTTGAACTGCCCGAGGGGTACAAACCTCCTAAGTTCAAGATGTTCGATGGTACTGGTGACCCAAGAGTCCATCTGAGGACTTACTGCGAAAAATTGGTCGGCGTGGGAAAAGATGAAAGGATCCGCATGAAACTCTTCATGAGGAGTTTGAAAGGTGATACACTAACCTGGTACATCAATCAGGATCCAAAGAAATGGATCAGTTGGGTAAATATGGCTACGGACTTCATGGATAGATTCAAATTCAATACGGAGAATGCACCGGATGTGTTCTACATCCAGAACTTGAAAAATAAATCAACTGAGACTTTTCGCGAGTATGCTACTCGTTGGAGGTCAGAGGCTGCTAAAGTCAGGCCAGCATTGGAAGAAGAACATATGAAGAAATTCTTTGTGCGCGCTCAGGATCCTCAATACTATGAGCGGCTGATGATGGTCGAAGGACACAAGTTTTTTGATATCATCAAGTTGGGAGAACGAATCGAGGAAGGTATTAAAAACGGTATGGTTACTAATTTTGAAGCATTATAGGCTACCAATAAAGCTCTGCAATTCGGTGGTGTGTCCAAGAAAAGGGATGTAGGAGCCGTGATGGTGGCACAGCAAGCCAAGTCCCCTCCCAAATACCAAGTATACCCCGCACCTTCCTTCACATACCAACTAGCTCCAAGTTACCAAGCACTTTCACCTCAATACCAGACAGCCTCACCCGCCTACCAAGATCCACCACCCACATATCAGCCTACCTCGCCATGATATTCCCAGCCAGCTCCCGTCTATAATGCCTATAATTCCCAACCTTCTCACTACTAATCACCACCCGCTCGCCAACACTTCCCAAGACCTCGCCCAAAATTTTGACCGTCGTCCACCAAAACAGTATACCGCCATAGCTGAACCAATTGACCAATTATACGAAAAGCTCAAAGCCGCCGGTTATGGCACACCCGTCCCCGCTGTCATCCCTGAGAACCTTTCTCAGTGGGTCAATCCAAACAAAAACTGTGCTTACCACTCCAGCATGAAGGGACACACCATCGAGGAATGTCTTTCCTTGAAAGACAAGATACAAACCCTCATAGATAATAAGATCATTGTAGCCAAGGACACTGCTCCTAATGTTCGCAATAATCCGATGCCTGACCATAAGGGTGGTGTCCACATGATTGAGGTCGAAGATGATTGGGATCCTGAGGGATTGATTGGGTTAATTGCCGATGGTGATCCAAAGAAGCCTGCGATTACTCTTAATTCGATCGTGGTCCAGATGCAGCCATCTGAATAAGTTGAGGTAAACGTGTCAATTCCACTTGAGTTTGAATCAAGACCACCCGCCAAAGTAAAAGCCCCGGGGCCGATCGAAGTCGAGTTTGCGCGGCCGCTCGAAGTTGCAATATGGCCATCTATAACATATACTCTGGTAGGAATAAGAATGACCTCATCTATTCCCGTGGAAATGTCAAAAACGACACCTTTTAATTCAGACGCCAATCCATGGGACTATACCGCTGAAGCAAGGAGGAAAGGTGAAGGCAAGTCGGAAGAAGCTATCGCTGCACAGGGTATGACGAGAACTAGAAGAGTTTATACCCCTGAGCATTTGGCCGAGTCTAGAAAGCAGGCCAAAAGTCGTCCTCCCATCATTGAAACAGGTTCTGATGATCAGTGGAGAAAGATACAAGCTAAGGAGTATTCAGTCCTCGACCAGTTGAACAAGACACCAGCTCAGATATCCATCCTCTCCCTGTTGCAAAACTCTGAAACTCACAGGAATGCTTTGCTAAGGGTACTGAGTGAAGCATACGTTCCAGACAATATCACCAGTGGGGAAATGGCCAACATGGTAGGGCAGGTGCTCGAGAGCCATAAGATCACTTTCCATGAAGATAAGCTACCGCCTAAGGGGCTAGGGCATAATAGATCACTACACATCACTGTACAATGTGAGGATCATTTCATCACAAGAATCCTAATTGATGGGGGTTCCAGCCTCAATATCTGTCCGCTGGTCACGCTGAAGAAATTGGGCAAAGGTCTACATGAGATAAAGGAAGGAGAGGTCAACGTAAAATCCTTCGATGGTTCGCAGAGATCTACCATGGGAGAAATCACTTTGTGTTTGCAGATGGGACAAACTTGGTTTGATGTAGATTTCCAAGTGATAGATGTGCATGCATCCTACAACTTACTGTTGGGACGACCTTGGATCCACGCGGCAAGGGTACAAGCAGGGTAAAGGACTCGGTAAGCATCTTCCTTTATTGTATGTTATAGCCTTAATACATGATTTATAGTTTTGTACTCTTATTATAGTAAAATCAGTTTTACAATGATTCGTTTTCCTTATTTAGCTTTGATTGTGTCTGTTTGAACTTGATTCCTTAATTAAGGGAGTCCATATCCCTAATTGATACTGATTGGACACTATTCCCATACTTGTGTTAAGCCATTGTTCCTTACCTTGTTTGTTTACTCGTTTTCAGCATTATAAGTACTCCCTTCTCTTTTGCATAACGGACAGACTAACATTGAGCAGTCGAACATTTGCTCAATTCTCTATAGAATACTATCTTGTGTTCTGCTTCTTGGCTCTCTCTCTTGTCTCTATTGTTACTCTTTGCTGCTTACTATTAGCCGGCTGTTAAGCCAAGGCTAATATTGTGCTATTCACTACCCTACTGTTGCTCTTTGGTTGCATAACTGGTATGTTTCTAGTATTCAAGCAACATGCTTCAACATTATTTAAATTTCCTATCGTTCCTATTATGCTTCTATTTGTGTTTCTATTTCCTGCTATGTCACCAGCATGCCTAATTCCTTTATATGATCTATATTCTTCTTCTAGCTTAGCACTGACTCCTGCTCTATTCCATATGGTTCATTAAGGCTTGTGGGATCACTTGACTATGTGATTACTGTCTCTTTTTCCCCTTTGCATGTCTAGCATGTCTCCTTCATCAACTTCCTAGCCTCTCTTCTGTGATCTCTTTAACAGTTGTATAGTTGCTTATTACTTCCATGAAGTTATCCTCCATGTGTGATGAACATGTAATTGAAATTGGTTATTTGCTATCATCTAAAATCCCTTAAATTTTGTCTGTGATTGTTGCTTATGACTTTACTGAATCTGTTGCCTCTCTTCACCAGTCTTTATGATGACTTCATAATCTATTTGACTCCTTGACTGTGTGGCTAATCCCATTTTTGTCTGCCTATCTAAATGTCACTTATATGTTCTCTTTAGTAAATGATGTACCCTCATCTGTAATATGTGATTTGTTTTGAGTACCAATCATGTGCAAGTTACTATCTGTCTCCAACCCCTGTCTTTGCTTGTGATTGTTTTCTGACTAGATGTTGTTGCCTCCTTTATTCAAAACTAATCTCATGTTACCCCTGCATCCCTTTCCCTGTTTGTTCGTTTGCTTGGAATTCTACTGAGTTGTGATTAGTGCTATTACTTCCTATTTCAAAAGTTATTTTCTTCTGTTAATCTTTAAGTGATTTTAAAATCCCTTGTCTTAATCTCTTTTAAGCACTTCACAATTCCTAGACCTTTAGGTTCCACCCCCCTCAGTGTGTGCATCGCTTAGGGACCATGAGTTCCCTCTGAACCTTGAGACACTGAGGTAAGGGTACTCTACACTACACTTGTTTGACCATGGGCATTTGCTGGGTGCTGGTATTGGCCAGGGCCCTTCACTAAGGCCTTTGGGAGCTTTGCCGCACCCATGATAATGCAAGGCTATGGAATTGAGAGGGGTGAGCCTGGGAGATAAGGCCTGATTGAAGTCTCCCTATAGAATAACTTCTTATTTTCCTTCTTATTATTGTAATTCATTTATTATGGTCTGTAATAATTTGTAAACGAATATTGGTGCTGGATAGTGAATATGGGGACTATGGATGCTTAGTCTAGTAAACGGGTAGAAAACATGCTTATAGGGTTTTATTTACTTATCTCTGCAGTAGATAACCTGTCTAGGACATGCATTTCCCTCATTAGAAATCATGCTTTAGGTCCTTTACTTTCAGCATGTTATCATATTTATTTCGTAAACCATGACCACATCTAATAATTGCAATAAATAAATAAATAATGAGACTGCTATAGAATGCCATCACTACATTTTTATAATCATAGCATTTAGAAGCCATGTTTTAGGTCTCCCTATGTGCATTAGATATCCTGTCATTTAGGATTTCATATCTATTTGTGTTACAGTTGTTGGACATCTGAATCAACATGTTAATCGAATAATCTCGTAAAAAATGTATTTAACTGTTCGAAACATTTCTGCAAATCTGTACCTCTTAAGATCAGGACTAAATATGCAAGTACACCCCTTTTAAATAAATAGGCAATGTATACGATGCCTAGGCAAACTTTAGGCCAAATACGTATAAAAATCAAAACCAATTATGTTCTTGGCGTGTTAATATTAAAATCAATCAGTCCTTTTGAAAATGTTGAACTCTGATGCCTTTCACTCTGTGTTGTATCTCTTTTAAAATTTCGCTCTACTCCTCTAGTCTTTTAATCATAGAATCTTTGAAGCTATGCATTTACTTCCTCTTTGTTGGAATTGTATCTGATTCCTGTCCTATTATGTCTTCTAACTACTGGGTTTCAGAGTTATACCACTCTGCTCAATATCATGCTATTTTGAATCTTTTTCTGTAACAATTTTACCTACTCCCGTTATTACAGCTCTCTCTTTAAACTGCTGACTCTTACTCTGCGTTAAGCTACTGTACCTTTTAAGTCACTTCTTTTTTGAATCATTATATTATCTCAAAATCATGCTTTAATGAGAATTCTAAGTCGTTGTGTACTTCTAAATCCTACTGCTGCCTCTAAACTACTGCATTTCTGAAAGTCAATCATCCCTTTGAATTACTCAGTCTTAATTGAACCTTCTGCTTTCACGAACTAAGTTTTCAAACATATTCTCTCACTGAAACTGTCAGAATTTACTCAGAAACTCTTGTTTTAAATTCTTGTCATTGAGACTTAAGTGCGTTGAGACGTTCCAATTATATGTCTACTTGTGGAGGTATCTATGAGCATTTATTTGTCCTTATGTGTTCCCCATATGTGCAGTCCTACTTGTTTTTTGTATGTCGCTTAGTATTTTGACCTTTAAACCTAAGGGTTCTGCCTAGTTCCTACATTGTAGGATTAGTGGTCCTAATCACCCTCCAGGACTTATAGGATGGGACGGGTAATGGCACGCAATAAGCTTTCGTGACCAACACATGCAATTTAAATAACCTTACGGGGTGGGAAGGGTAGAATACGGATATGATGACCGGTGCGCTAATACCCCGTGTAGCCGCCTCCTCGAGGTGTGACATACCGGGTATTGCATTGAAGTGATCCGTATTACTTTAAACCTAGGACACTTCTTTTCAAATGTTTATGTTATTCAAAAACCTTTAAAGATTTTCATACTTGTTTTAAATCCCCTCATATGTGAACTTTATTTGTTACTTGCTCGCCGTCCAAATTCACAAAACTTATTGGCTGGGACCTACAGTTGTGGATCCTGAGGGGTGCCTAATACCTTCCCCTCGGGATAATTCCAAGCCCTTACCCAATCTCTGGCAACGCAAACTAGTTCATGAGTTTCTCAACTCTAGGTGCCCTAATGCACCATAAAAATCGTTAAATGGCGACTTTTCCTTAAACCTCTTCCTTTAAGGAGTTGTCCATAATGTCATCAACCCGATCTCTCCTTACCTAACCCGTGTGATAGAAAAAGAGGGCGCGACACCAGCATGCTAAAATATCATTAGGCAAGCCATGACTAGGACTTCCTCTCTGAGTTATGTGATAGAATTGAACTCTGTTATTGTCATTTAGACAACATGTTTAGGAGCTGAATCTGGACCTAAATGTGTGTATGAGGCATGTTGTGTATGTGAAATATGTGTAGAGGTATACTTGAGCCCCTTTAATTGCTTTCCATGCTCCTTTCTTATGTGCAATCCTACCTGTTTTTTGTTATTTGTCGCCTTAGCATTTTTACCTTTGAAACCTGAGGGTGTACCTAGAAACCTCCCTTTTAGGATAGTGGTCCTAACTTCCTTCGGGACTAATAGGAAGGGACTGGTAGTAGCACGCAATAGAGGTCGTGACCAAAATGCGCTTTAATTACCTTTACGGGGTGTGAAAGGGTAGAATATGGATATGATGACCGGTGCGTTAATACCACGTGTAACCCCTCTTTGAGGAGTGTCATACTGGGTATTGGATTGATGTGATCCATATTATCACAAACCTAGGATATCCTCTACTTTACATGATTGCAACCCCTCTTTTTCAAAACTTAAATTTTCTTTAATCATTTTTTCAAACGTCTGCTTAGATCCCCTCTTATTTAAGTCTTTATTTGTTTATTTGCTAAAATTGTACAAATTCACAAAAGCTATTTGGCCGGGAACCACACTTGTGGTTACTGAGGGGTGCCTAACACCTTCCTCTTAGGATAATTTCAAGCCCTTACCCTTTCTCTGGTTAACAACTTAGTTATAGATAAACCCCTTAGGTTCCCTAACGCACCTTTAAAATTGTTAGGTGACGAATCTTCAAAAAATGCAAAGCCTTTTCCCAAAAGGAAAGAGTTATCTTAACCCAAAATGTCCTGAACCCGATCTCCGCGAGGAAAAAGGGGGGCGCGACAGCATGGCGACTCAGCTTGGGATTATAGGCTTTTACCATTTCAAATTGCTTCGTAAATTTGTACTTTGCTTAAATGTTTGCACCCTTTCCTCTTCCCTTCTATGTGGAATTAATTGTTTATTTCCTTCAATTACTTACACTTCCCCAAAATGAAATTGACATGTTTCTTTGTTTTCTTTTGTAACCGCCTTAAATCATAACTGTTGTATTTACCGCTTTCTTAACATGCAAATACATGACAACCTGCTTTTAATGCTTATTATTGCATAATCATGCTCAACATTCATACTCCACTCGTGACAAATAAATACTATAGCAACGCTTGATGAGTGGTTGCGCTCTTCCTATACTACTATCCCCTAAATTCGGAAAGGCTTATTTGCGGTAAAACTAGTCGATCAGCGGTGCAATCGACAGTTCCGTGCCTTTCCCCCTTGAGTTGTCCGCTCAAGGGTACCAGTCTAAAACCCCATAGAAACCTTACTCCATTATATTGTTGCATGCATCATGGTCAAACCTAGCCAAGCTAAAGTGTTGTCCGCACGATAGCTTTTTAAGATAGCCTTGTCTAAAAGTCCACCGGGTTTCCCTAAACCCAAAATGGACATCATCACGTTCTGTGCATTTATTTGGAGAACTAAATGCTTCATGCTAATTGTTGACATTAAATAGTTGAGTCCGGTGGGGGTAAGTGCCTAACCTTATTTGCTTTGCAGAAAATGAGGCACGAAGTCCCCAGATTCGGCATGGTCTCCAATATCCACCCAAGACTGCTGAGTTTGTTGGAAGACCTGCATTCTAGTGACAAAAATCTCATCAGAAAATACTTGGGCAATCTACCATTTCTCCTAGAAATCCAGCCTAACAACAAGATAATAGAGGCTTCTACCATGTTCTGGGATTGTGAAAGGTCTGTGTTCCTCTTTGGGGACATTGAAATGACACCTTTGCTGGAGGAAATAGGAGGACTGGCTGGCCTAGTGTGGGAAATCGGGGGGGTTGCTAATGCCTGAGAACCGCACAAGAAAAGGTTTTCTCAAAATGATGGGTCTGAAGAAGAATGCAGAACTGGTATGCTTAAAGGAGTCATACATCCCCTTTGACTACTTGTACGAAAGGTACGGTCACAGCAAATCATACCGTACCTACCATGACGAGTTTGCCCTCACATCCTTGGGACACATCCATCATAGAGTATTCGTCTTCATGTTTTGTTTCTTGGGTTTGATCGTGTTTCCCATGAAGAAAGAAAGAATCCATACCAGGTTGGCTATGGTAACTAAGACGCTAATGGAAGGAATTGGTGGGCAAAACTTCAGCATTGTGCCCATGATCGTTGCAGACATATATCGAGCCTTGGAGAAGTGTCAACGAGGAGTGAGACACTTCAAAGGCTGCAATCTACTACTTCAGTTTTGGCTCATGGAACATCTTCAAAAGGGCGAATACCGACAAGAAGTTCATTGAAGGGTCTGGGATGACCACATCTCTTTCAACCATCCAAAGCGAATGAATTACATCCCCGACATGTTCGCTCAACCTGAGGATGCCAAAGGATGGGTTGAGCTATTTGATAATCTAACTGAAGAACATGTTTAATGTATGTTCGAGTGGTTTCCGACAGAAGAGTTTATTGCCCGGTCCCGAGATGCACCGTTCCTGGTATTTATTGGTCTGAGGGGAACATACCCTTACGTCCCTCTGCGAGTTATGAGGCAAGCAGGTAGGAAGCAAGTTATACCCAGGGTCGACAAGATGATCCATCTTCGAGCTGACTTCCAAAATGATGATAGTCCTCACAAGTGCCAACCCCAGCACATATGGCACTGCAAGATTGTACTGGAGAAGGACACCATCGAGCCAGATAGATATCGTGCTGGTTGTACCCCTTTCTATCCTGGTTGGTTGGTAGAAAATTGGAGTGGTCTGAGCAAGCTAGGGTTCGTTCAGGGCCACAGAGTTATAGATGAAAAGGCTGATGCACAAGTCAAATACAACCAACTACGCAAAAGGATCCGTGAATGTGAGGATGAGCACCGCGAAATATGTGAGTCTAGCAAGAAACTGATCTAGTAATGGAAAGATATGGCTATCAACACCAGCAAGAGGTTAGGATACTTGGAACGAGGCATAGTCGAGCTAGAGGAAAAATTCCTCAAAAGGGTTGAAGACTGTCAAAAGGCTGAAGGGACCGAAGGACGACATCTAGCCAAGGCATATAGGTTGCTGGGACTTCGCGAGTTGGGGAAACTGTACGAGGGAAGAAAGAATGCCGAGTCTGGGGAAGGTCCTTCTGGGACCAAGTAGATAGGAATGTCTTCTTTTACTTTATCAATGTAATAAGGCCAATGGCCTTTAGTGACCTTTATTTCTTGTTTATTTAGTGTCGTTTTGGGATTCGTCTTTTTTTTTATCAATGAAATGAGGCATTTAGCATTTTAAGTTCTCCAAATCAATTTGTCGCTAAGCCTACCTCAGGCACAAAGAGGTTCCAAAATTAGGACACGCTTTACATTCCCGCTCTATGTGTTTAAATATTGCAATACTTTTCATAATCCTCACTGACTTGGCTACCTTTTTTTTTGTTTTTTCTTTATTTATTTATTCCCCTCCCCAAAGTTTAGTTTGTGCACTCTGGCATCATCAACTTATCGCACAAGATCCAAGGGCCCTCCACCTACTCCTCCTTCTAGTCCCCCTAAAGGCAAGAACAAAGGCAAGAGTAAGATGGAAGAATACAGCAATGCCAGGAGGAGAACATGGTTGAACGGGTAGAGGCCACTGATGGCCAGGGTATTCGGGTCCTAAATGAGAACATGTCACCGCTGGAGCAGAAATTGCTGAAATTTCAAGAAGAACATGATCAGGTTCGCAATCTGGCCAACCTGTCATTTTCCCTTAACGTCCCAGACGTCAACATCCCGAATTCTACACCTCCTCAAAACATCCCAAAATAGCAGAATCATCCCGCAGCTCATTATCACACCACTCCGCCAAAGAACCAAGCTCTCCCAGCACAATGCAATACTTGTCATACGTCAAACAACACTCCACTACTTATCCCAGAACCCCACAAATGACCATTTCCACACCCCTGCACAAAGCCACCATAACAATCCCATCTACGTGGAGACCATGCCACACTCCACTCCACCTATCCCACACACACCTGAGTCTGATGAAAAGGATCTGCTTATCAAGAATTTGGCCGAGGAACTTAGGAAGCTGATCAATCGGGTTCAAGGTGTTGAGGGAATCAAGGGAGTCGAAGGGATGAATTATGAAGACCTCTGCATACAACTTGATGTCGAACTGCCCGAGGGGTACAAACCTCCAAAGTTTGAGATGTTTGACGGTACTGGTGATCCGAGAGTCCATCTAAGGACCTATTATGACAAGTTGGTTGGAGTAGGGAAGGATGAAAGGATCTGCATGAAGCTGTTCATGAGGAGTTTGAAAGGAGATGCGTTGTCCTGGTACATCAGCCAAGATCCCAAGAAGTGGTTGAACTGGGTAAGCATGGCATCTGACTTTATGGACATATTTAGATTCAACACAGAGAATTCACCAGATGTGTTCTATATCAAGAACTTGAAGAAGAAACCCACAGAGACATATTGCGAGTATGCTACTCGCTGGTGGTCCGAAGCTGCTAAGGTTAGACCTGCCTTAGAAGAGGAGCAGATGAACAAGTTTTTTGTCCGGGCCTAGGACCCACAAAACTACGAATGGTTGATGATGATTGAGAATCACAAGTTCTCCGACATTATCAAACTAGGCGAGCGGATCGAAGAAGGTATTAAAAGTGGCATGGTCACAAATTTTGAAGCCTTGTAAGCTATAAATAAGGCTTTTACAGTCCGGTGGTGTGTCCAAGAAAAGAGACGTGGGAGCTGTAATGGTTGCATAAAGAGTTTAATCCCCACTAAAATACCAAACTTATCCAACACCTCCACTCATATATCAGCCAACCCCAAAATACCAAGCACCCTCACCCTCATACCAAGCACCCTCACCCTCATACCAAGCTCCACCACCCACTTGTCAATCAGCTCCACCACCCACTTATCAATCACCTCCACCACCAACTTATCAATCACCTCCACCCCAACATGTCAACCTACTTCGCCCAGATACTCCCAACCCGTTTCTATCTACCACACTTACAATTCTCAACCATCCCATTACCAATCACCCCCTACCCATCAAAATTTCCCTAGACCTCGTCCTAATTTTGATCGCAGACCTCCAAAACAGTATACCGCCATCGCTGAACCCATCGAACAGCTGTATGAGAAGCTCAAAGCTGCTGGTTATGTCACTCACATCCCTGCTGAAACCATTGAGAATCCTTCTCAGTGGGTTAACCCAAACAAGTCATGTGCATACCACTCCGGCATGAAGGGACACACCATCGATGAATGCCGCTATTTGAAGGATAAAATACACTCCTTGATTGACAACAAGATCATTGTGGCAAAGGAATCCGCTCCAAACGTCCGCAAAAATCCTCTTCCAGACCATATGGGTGGAAGCATCCACTTGATTGAAATAGAAGATGACTGGGACCCCGAGGGTTCAATCGGGTTGATCGTGGAGGGAGATGACCCAAAGAAACCAGCAATCACTCTCAATCCAATCATAGTCAAGATTCAATCGTCTGAGGACGCTGAGGTAAATATGTCCATACATCTCACGTTTGAAGCGGCGCCACCCGCAAAGACACCAGTACCAATTGAGGTTGACTTTGTGTCTCCGGAAAATGCACCCGCACCATTTGAAGTTGCAGTCTTGCCACCCAGGGCACATGTTCCATTCGAAGTGAGGATAGCCGCGCCAATCCCAGTGGCGATGTCAACCACGCCACCATTCTATACAAATGCTGCACCTTGGGATTATACAGCCGAGGCGAGAAGAAAGGGCAAGGTCAAGATTGAAGAAGCTGTCGCAGCACAGGGTATGACAAGAACTGGTAGAATCTATACCCCTGAACATCTGGCTGAATACAGCAGGCAGGCTTCCAATCTGCCTCCCTTTATTGAGACAGGTCCAGACGACCTTTGGAGGAACGACACACCAAGGAGTATTCGGTCATCGACCAGTTGAACAAGACGCCAGCACAAATATCCATCCTCTCTTTGCTGCAGAATTCTGAAACGCACAGGAATGCTTTGTTGAAGGTGCTGAACGAAGCGTATGTACCGAACAATATCACTAGTGGGGAATGGCCAATATGGTAGGCCAAGTACTGGAAAGCCACAAGATCACTTTCCATGAGGACGAGCTGCCTCCTGAAGGGTTGGGCCATAACAAAGCACTGCACATCACTGTGCAATGCGAAGATTATTTCATCACCAGAATCCTGATCGATGGAGGATCCAGTCTTAACATATGTCCGTTGATAACGCTCAAGAAATTGGGTAAAGGGATGCTTGAGATAAAGGATGGAGCAATCAATGTGAAAGCTTTCGATGGATCTCAAAGGTCCACCATTGGTGAGATAAGCCTATGCCTGCAAATGGGACCAACTTGGTTCGAGGTTGACTTCCATGTGATAGATGTGCAAGCATCCTACAACCTGTTATTAGGACGACCAAGGATCCATGCTGCTGGGGACGTAGCATAAACATTACATCAGGCTGTGAAGTTCGAATGGAACCATCAAGAGGTGATTATTCACGGCGACGGTAGCAACCCTATTTACAATCGCCAAACTATTCCGGTGATTGAAGGAAGAAGGAAGCTGGGTGGAGAAACTTACCACCACATTGAACGGGTCAACGCTATCGACAAAGACAAATGGTGGGATAGAAAGATCGTAAGTATGATGAATTGCCGAGGGTACGAGCCAGGTAAAGGGCACGACAAGAACCTTCAGGGGATCTCCAAACCTATCAAACTCAAGAAGCACGACACCACTTTCGGTTTGGGATACGAATACACTAGGGAAGAATTTAAAAATTGGTCGCCACCATGGCGCGGTCCTTACTACCCTTTGGAGAAACCAATACCGAATCTGGAGCAGACCTTCCAACAGGCCGACGTTATTTGTGAATCAGACAAAGAAGAAGCACTTGCAGCAATGAAGAACTTGTTCCTGGAGGACAGTGACATGGATTGTTATGTTATTCTCGAGGAGGAGGGGGAGGAAGGCCCTTCCATACAGGTTGTGAGCAGAGGGACGTACCTCAAGCATTGGACTGTCAGGACAACCAAAGCCTGACGAGCCTCGGAGTAGCAAGGCTAAAACAAGCACTATTCATTGTTTTTCTTTACAAAATGATTTCCTTTTCCGCATTTTAATTCTTGCAATAAGATCTTCAAATGTTCAAAACAATTATTCAATTTATCCAAAGCATTTTCAATTTTCCTTATGAATCAATATTTATTGCTATCATTTTCTCTCATTACATTACCTATACATCGTTACTATTACTTGTCTTGATGAACCAATGACTGTGACATGCAACGAGACAACGCAGTAAACAGACGTTGATTCAGAGGAAGACGACATACCTGACGAGATTGTCAAAGAAGTTGAGAATTTTGAGAACAGACCTAAGTCCAACCTGGACGAGACTGAAGTTATCAGCCTGGGAGATTCGGAAAACGTCAAGGAGACTCACATCAGCATTCATTTGTCACCATCAGAAAAGAAAGAATACACAGAGTTTCTAAAAGAGTATGAGGATATATTTGCATGGTCGTATGATGACATGACTGGTCTAAGTACGTCTATTGTGGCTCACAAACTACCAACCAATCCAATGTGTCCTCCGGTAAAACAAAAGCTCAGAAAGTTCAAACCCAACATGAGTTTGAAAATCAAGGAAGAAGTTACCAAGCAGATCAACGCCAAGGTTCTCAGGGTAGTTGAATACGCGACATGGTTAGCCAACATTGTGCCAGTGCCAAAGAAGGATGGGAAGGTCAGAGTTTGTGTCGACTACCGGGATCTCAACCGGGCTAGTCCGAAAGACGACTTCCCCTTGCCAAATATACATATCCTGATTGGCAATTGCTCCAAGCATGAGCTAAAGTCATTCATGATTGCTTCGCTGGTTATCATCATATTTGGATGGATGAGGAAGATGCTGAGAAACGGCTTTCATTACGCCGTGGGGAGTGTACTGTTACAAGATGATGCCATTCGGCCTGAAGAATGCAGGGGCAACCTATATGAGAGCTATGACCACCATCTTTCACGATATGATACATAAGGAGATTGAGGTATATGTGGATGATGTTATTATCAAGTCCAGGAAAGCTACGGACCACATAGAAGATCTGAAGAAGTTCTTCAATAGGTTGCGGAAATACAATCTGAAGCTGAATCCCGCGAAGTGTGCATTCGGGGTTCCTGCTGGGAAGTTTCTCGGGTTCATTGTCAGCCGCTGAGGGATAGAACTGGATCTGTCAAAGGTCAAATCCATCCATGAATTACCACCGACAAGGAACAAGAAAGATGTGATGAGTTTCTTGGGGAGGCTTAATTACATCAGCCGGTTTATAGCGCAGTCTACAATTATCTTTGATCCGATCTTCAAGATGCTGAAGAAAGATGCCACGACCAAGTGGACCGATGATTGCCAAAAGGCTTTTGACAGAATTAAGGAGTATTTGTCAACCCCGCCAGTCTTGGTGCCACCTAAGCCAGGTAGACCTCTGTTTCTCTACCTTGCAGTGTTAGACGGAGCTTTCAGCTGCGTTCTGGGGCAGCACGATGAAACGGGGAGAAAAAAGCAAGCTATTTACTATCTCAGCAAGAAGTTCACTCCGTACAAGGCACGGTATTCTCTATTGGAACGCCCCTGCTGCACTTTGACTTGGGTCGCTCAAAAGCTGAGGCACTACTTATGTGCCTACACAACGTATCTCATATCGGGAATGGATCCATTGAAGTACATCTTTCAGAAGCCCATGCCCACTGGCAATCTAGCCAAATGGCAAATCCTGCTTAGTGAGTTCGACATTATCTATGTGACTCAGAAAGTTGTAAAGGGACAGGCATTGGCAGATCACCTTGCTGAGAACCCCGTGGACGGAGAATACGAGCCTCTAAAAACATATTTTCTCGATGAAGAGGTATCGTTCATAGGAGAAGACATTATAGAATCCTATGACGGTTGGAGAATGTTCTTTGATAGAGCAGCAAAATTCAAAGGAGTCAGCGTTGGAGCAGTCCTAATATTAGAAACCGGTCAGCATTATCCAGTATCTGCCAAACTCCGGTTCCCCTACACTAATAACATGGCTGAATATGAGGCCTGCATCTTAGGGTTCAACATGGCCATTGACATGAATGTTCAGGAGTTGCTAGTGATTGGTGACTCAGTCTTGCTTATACACCAAGTACAAGGAGAATGGGCTACTAAGAATTCCATGATATAACCGTATCTGCACCACGTACAGGAATTGAGAAAGAGGTTCACAAATATAGAATTTCGGCGTGTCCCCAGAATCCAGAATGAGTTCGCCGATGCATTGGCTACTATATCCTCAATGATCCAGCATCCGGATGAGAATTTCATTGATCCCATTCCAGTAAAGATCCATAATCAGCCGGTTTACTGTGCTCATGTTGAAGAAGAGGAAGACGGAAAACCTTGGTTTCATGATATCAAGGAGTATTTGGCAAGAGGAGATTACCCAGAGCTTGCAAATCCAACTCAGAAACGCACACTTCGAAGACTATCCAACAATTTCTTTCACAGCGGAGGAATCCTGTATAGGAGGACTCCCGATTTGGGACTATTAAGGTGTGTCGACGCCAAAGAAGCATCAAAACTACTAGAGGAATTCATGCTGGGACCTGCGGTCCACATATGAACAGTTTTGTTCTTGCAAAGAAAGTAACTCCGTGCTGGTTACTTTTGGATGACCATGGAAACGGACTGCATCCAGTATGTCCGGAAATACCACTGCTGCCAGATACATGCTGATATGATAAAGGCACCTCCAAATGAGCTCAATGCAATAAGGTCGCAATGGCCATTCGCCGCCTGGGGCATGGACGTTATTGGACCAATCGAGTCTTCCACCTCTAATGGACACATGTTCATTCCGGTGGCCATTGATTACTTCACTAAATGGGTCGAAGCAGTCTCCTACAAAGGAGCAACCAAGAAAGTCGTGGCAGACTTTGTCCACGACCGCATTGTTTGTCGGTTCGGAGTTCCAGAGTCAATCATCATCGACAATGGTTCCAATCTAAACAGTCACTTGATGAAAGCCATGTGTGAAACTTTCATGATCAAACACAAGAATTCCATAGCATACAGACCTCAAATGAATGGAGTTGTAGAAGCCGCCAACTAAAACATCAAGAAGATACTAAGGAAGATCATAGAAAGGCACAAGCAGTGGCATGAGAAGTTATCATTTTCTTTATTGGGATATCGCACAACTCCCTATATGCTAGTTTATGGTACATAAGTTGTCATTCCCGCTGAGATAGAAATTCCTTCCTTAAGAATCATACAAGAAGCTAAGCTCAGAGACGCAGAGTGGGTAAAGAACCGTTATAAGCAGTTGGCCCTCATAGACGGAAAGAGAATGAATGCAGTCTGCCATGGTCAACTCTTCCGGAATAGAATGTCCAGAGCCTTCAACAAAAGAGTCAAGCCGAGATCGTTCGCACCAGGGAAGCTGGTGTTAAAGAAGATTTTTCCACATCAAGACAAAGCTAAAGGGAAGTTCTCTCCCAACTAGCAAGGTCCATACATGGTTCACCGAGTGCTGACAAGAAGAGCTCTTATACTTGCAGAAATGGACGGAGAAGTATGGCAAAAACAAATCAATTCAGATGCAGTCAAGCGCTACTATGTGTAATCTTTACGCTTTTATCAATGATGTAAATTGAACTACGCCTGACCTGATTCCCGTTTAAGAGGGGATACGTAGGCAGACCTATGGGTTCGATCACAATTCAATAAAAATTTCATTTTCTCCCGTAATTGGAAATTGGGGTAGAATTTTGAGGAGGACCCTCAAAATTCTGAAGCAAGTTCAGCCGATCACCGCATGCGCAACAGTTAGTAGCGTAAACCCAGCAAACTGGGGAAGAATTTTGAGGAGGACCCTCAAAATTCCGTAGCAGGAGAGGTTGCAATGTCTCGAACCACGTCACGGTCATCGGTTCATCCCATATTTTTTTTTTTAAATTATACATTATGATTTTACAAAATCATGCATGTTTGTTCTTGACACAAATTTGTTTAGCAACGCTATCCCAATGATACAGACAATATCATCAGATCAAGCCAAACAAGTCAAGTCAGCGGGGATACGAACTAACCTTCCCCTTACAAAAACTCACGATTTTTCTTTGAATGCAGGCACTAAGGTTGCAAAATCCCTAAACAAACTTTCCGCCCAGGGGACAAACGTTTGTTCAAAATACTACTCTCAAAACTGTTGCACTTGCCGACGTTCGCACATGCCTTAATGCTCCGCAGTCACAATGCTCTCAATAATCACAATGCCGCAATTCGTCACCAGCTGAGAATTCCTACTGTCTTTTTATTTCATGCATAAGGCTACCATTCTGCCTTCCGTCTGCATAACGCTACCTTTCTGCCTTCCGAGACTAAGTGATGTCTACATCTGCATTTGCATCTCTGCATAAGGCTACCTTTCTTCCTTCCGAGACTAAACGTTGTCTCCATCTGCATTTGCATAAGGCTACTATTCTGCCTTCCGAGGTTAAGCTCTACCTCCATCTACATCATTTCATAAGGCTACCATTCTACCTTCCGAGACTAAGCGTTGTCTCCATCTGCATTTGCATCTTTATCTTGGTTCTTTGTGTTAATCTGACTACTTGACCCTTATTAAGTTTCTGTGGTTACCATGCTTCGAATGGGTTTTTACTACTTATATCACCTCTGTGTGATTGTGTTCATCTTGATTGTTCATCTCCTGCCTCTTTCTGCCGATATTGTTGACCTTGCCTATTTGCTACGTCTGTTTGTTCTTCTCTATTTATATGTTGAAATTTAGAATCATAACTCTCTCTTGATTGATTCTGATTTCCTTATTTGTGGTTTGATTGAAATTTTTTCTTTTAAAACCCTAAAAAACTACCTCGTCTGTTTGAATTAACTGATTCCATTACCTTATTTGCTGTAGTACTTTATTTTTACTAAATCATCCCCTAATTGAAGTTTTCTAAACTTAGCCCTAATTGACTACTCTATACTTACTGATTTTTTCTTGCCTTATATGCTACTGGTTCTTACCGTTTGACTTAATTCCCTTAACTTAAGGGAATACTTGCCTTGATTTACAGATGGATCGATTCCGAGTTCCTCAATTATTATGCTACTATGATTCTTACCTTTTTTTTTACTACATGTTTTCAACTATAAATACTCTAGTCTTTCACTAACACAGACAACGAACACTGGGGTTCAAAACTATCTCTCATACTAAAAAAATCTCTGCTCTCTCTCTTGTCTATTTGCTACTGTCTAAGTTAGCCGGCTGCAAGCCAAGTCTAACCATTGTTCTCTCTTGTTATTTTCATTCTGCTTACTCTCCTCTTCACTGGTATGTCCTAGTTTCAATTCAAATTTCCAACAACATGATTCTCTTATTATTTCAGTTCTTCTTGTTTCGGTTTGCTTCTATTTCTGGTTCTCTTTGTGAAACTTGTAGTTGAGAATACATCACTAGCATGTTATTATGTCTTCCCCTTCCTTTGGATTAGTATATTCCCCTTTATGCATGTTTTTGAGCATGTCTTACCAATTATCTCTTACTTGTTGTATACTTATCATAATATGTCCCATGAATCCCAAATCCCTATCACCCCTCTATGTTGTTGTGTTCTTCATGTCTGGTTTTGTGACAATGCCAATGTCAGTTGTTTCTGAGTGTGTCTAAACTAGTCCTAGACCTTTGCTGGGTTATGTGTTTGCAGCCAAATGTTCTATGTGTCCCAAACCCCTTGACCCATGTGTGTGACTACTGAATTTACTTTGTTCTGTGAACTAGCTGTGTATGAACCTATCCCAAGGTGTTTGGACTTTGTTAACTATTCCAATCTCTTTTTCAAACAATCTCTGTTGCTTTACTGAATTATTTTTTTAAAAAAAGGGCTTTTGTTAAATACAATTTCTTACTAAAACCTTTTCAACTTGTGTCCATCATTTCTCACTTTACTCTTAGTCAATAAGTTCTGCCCCCTCTAGTATGTGAACTGCCTTGGGATCCTTTGAAAACCCTCTGAACTCTGGCATACTGAGGCTGGCCTTTCCACACTGCACTTGTTCAATTCTTGGTTACTAAGTCTAGGCGTAAGCACTGCCCGAGATCCTTGAGATCCTTGAGATCCTTAGGGAACTTCGATGCACCTAGACTCTGATTTGCCTATGTAATTGAGGCATATGAGGCCATTGGAGGCTTTGGGAAATTTGGGCCTAATTAAAGGCTCCCTATAGAGTAGCTTCTTGATTTTCTATTTCTATTTATGTAATTCATTCGTTGGCCTGTAATAATTTGTAAATAACTCTAGGGGATGGATAGTGAAAAGGGAAAGGGGTAACTACGCATGATATAGATATAAAATAGTAGAAACCATGCTATTAGGTTTACATTTCCTATGTGCGCAATAGAAATCATGTTTAGGACTTACATGTGTAAAGCATATCGTGCATTAGAAATCATACTCTTTAGGAGTCATAAACACTGTTTTCAGCATTGGTATATCACTTGGAAAAATCTTGTTCATAAGATCAGTAATAACAATGGAAAAACTGCTATCATGTGATTCTATGTATGCATTCTGAAACGTAATCTAAAACCTGCCTTAAAACGAGGGTGTTAACAAATATATAATCATGCTTTACCATGCTATACGCGTAAAAATCATGTTCTAGGCAAACAACTATTAAAACATGTCATCTATGCTATTCCCAAAGTCATGCTGTGATTCATTTAGAAAACCATGTTTAATTTACCATGCTGCATTAAACCTCATGTAATAGGATCATACTTAGTCTAAACACATGTTTGAATCAGTACCCTATTCTAAATATACTGATAATCAGTTCTTTGTCATACTTATAACCACATGCTAATAGGATTGACAATCTAGATCCTTAATAAAAACCTGTACAACTACTGCATATTATGCTACACCTAGGCAAGCCTTAGGTAACCACCTACAAGAAATATAACCAGACATGTCTTTGTGATCATGTTTAACTACCAGCATGCTAAAAAATCAGTAGGCAAGCCATGGCTAGGACATCCTCTCTGAGTTATGTGATATAATTGAACTCTGTTATTGTCACTTAGACAACATGTTTAGGAGCTGAATCTTGACCTAAATGTGTGTATGAGGCGTGTTGTGTATGTGAAATATGTGTGGAGGTATACTTGAGCCCCCTTAATTGCTTTCCATGCTCCTTTCTTATGTGCAGTCCTACATGTTTTTTGTTATTTGTCGCCTTAGTATTTTTACCTTTGAAACCTGAGGGTGTACCTAGAAACCTCCGTTTTAGGATAGTGGTCCTAACTTCCTCCGGGACTAATAGGAAGGGACGGGTAGCAACACACAATAGAGGTCGTGACCAAATCGCGCTTTAATTACCTTTACGGGGTGGGAAAGGGTAGAATATGGATATGATGACCGGTGCGTTAATACCACGTATAGCCCCTCTTTGATGATTGTCATACCGAGTATTGCATTAATGTGATCCATATTATCACAAACCTAAGATATCCTCTACTTTACATGATTTCAACCCCCCTTTTTCAAAACTTAACTTTTCTTTAATCATTTTTTCAAACGTCTGCTTAAATCCCCTCTTATTTGAGCCTTTATTTGTTTATTTGCTAAAATTGTACAAATTCACAAAAGCAATTTGGCCGAGAACGACACTTGTGGATCCTGAGGGATGCCTAACACCTTCCCCTTAGGATAATTTCAAGCCCTTACCCTATCTCTGGTTAACAACTTAGTTATAGATAAACCCCTTAGGTACCCTAACGCACCTTTAAAATCGTTAGGTGGCGACTCTTCAAAAAATGCAAACCCATTTCCCAAAAGAAAAGAGTTGTCTTAACCCAAAATGTCCTGAACCCGATCTCCGCGAGGAAAAAAGGGGGCCCGACACATATCACACAAATCTGACACCAAGGATCATACCTCTACTTAACTCTGCTACAGAGCGTGATCCCATCCAACCGCTGGACCACATGAAATACTCCAATCCACCTTTCTCGAAATCAATAACCATGCAAAATTTGACATCAAGTACTCAAAGTGCATTTCCATAACAACGAGGAAATCGGACAATACCATACCACCCGAACCAGAAAGAATATAACCAGCACGTCTCAATCCTGCAACACCCAATTACTTATCTTCCTCAAATTCCCGCTATAAAGCACAGATAGAACCGCACCCTATGCATATATAACCAATAATCACAACTCTTCGAAACACCGAAAGGTAACTCATAGATCACTCTAAAGCACGAATAAGCCCAATGACAATCGAATGGTACATCCCTCAACAATAGTAACTCGGAGTCAACAAATTCCGACTCGGTGCAGAACACACACCCATACTGGCCTACCAATAACCCTAAGTCAACTCTGGTCACCCATAAAAGGTAGATAACTCTCCGAACGTTCATAATGACTGAATCATGGCATATACGAACACCTGAATAGTTGTGTTTGCATCCTCGTAGTTCACAACTACAAAAATTATCTGTTCATGAAAACTCCTAGTCTCAAAATCCATGAGACGCACTAATTACCATATCTGATCTCCACTCCACCGCTCGAGTACATAACATATCCCTGATACTCAATCCTTCCACGAGGGATACCCCCATAATTCCTCTGCGTCACCAAGAAACCTTGAATATCAGCAGAAGATCCAACAAGAGAGTGCCGTAACACCAATGAAGCACCCTTATTCAAATACATTGCCTTAAACACATTGTCCTTTATGAATGTATACTCTCATCCAGCCACCCGATAGTGCTATTCTTTACCTAGTCATCCGAAACTGCCAGTGCTGACCTTCCTTCCAGAACTGAACTGTGACCTCACATATGCCACTCTCCACCATACACAAAATATCGCATACGCCATGCCATCCTGTGATAAATATGAGGATTTCATGCTCCCTTCCAAGCCAAAAACAACTACGTACACAACTAGCCAAGAACTTTCCATTTATCCCATTTAGAAGCAAAATCACTATACATCACGTGGCCCTCACGCCAGTAGAAAATATACATCTCTAACCGTGGTAGAACCCATTAAGAACTCTCCGAACCACATTTGTACAACACCAAACCGTCAGGACTGATTCCTTCTAACTCAACCAAGCTACGCATGCCACCAAATCCCAAGAGAATTGCTAAGAACACCTGTAACAACTCATTACTTCATAACACCCACATAACTAATCATATCCCTTATCGTTTATCATGCCGATCTGACCTAATACCAAGATGTCCTATTCATTCAAGTTCCTTCTGACTTACCTTCAAATTGATACTTCTTCTTTCCATAATACCGCAATTCTCAATCCAGACTCATCGCACGAAACCCGAGCGTAAAATATACTGTCTAAGGCTCATAAGTCGCTGAGTACTCCCTCAATTATTCCCAAAAGCACCCCATTAGAAATACTTACCCTGAAGAGACTTCGTGCGAGTTTAAAGTCATCACCTTCATTTTCCTGATACTGATTGTAGAATCCATGATAAGGTAAATACACCACAAGCCTTGACACCTTCCCCGTAAATCTCAGATCTAGCCCCTTTCACACCTTGAAGATCCTCAATCGCTACATATAACCTTGAATCAGTCTGAATCATTCTCGAACGTCATTCACTCTACGCAATTTCAATTACACTAACCAAGTAAACAGAACGACCTGACCCCGCTTGCAAACCACATACTAGGAAAGTAATCCACACCTTTGAAGCAACAAGCACACTCATACATTTCACACACTACACTTACCAGTACAAGTTAATCCTTAATAAATTCCATTATCCGTAAAGTACATTACAACCTGTATCAAAGAATCCCATTACTCGAGTCGTTCCCAGACTCCACCTCTGCAGTTCATAACTGATTCACCAACATACCTAGAACTGAAACCAACACAACACATAATTGTGTAATCAACTTATCATTAGCGGACTCCCCCACTTGGATCAAAGCCAAGATCAAGACAAATAATAACTCACGATGCCCATACTGCCACCATACTATGGTGAGGTTCAACTAAATCCTCCATAAGCTCATATGACCCAAACCATCTAACCCTCAAATCGTATGCCAATCTTGCATTCACCATAGTAATGGTCATGCCAACTCCCACAAGCGATCTAAACTTAAATTACAACATACATCATTTACTGATAGAGAGAACTTACTACAGATAAACATAAGGGTTGCACACCTCATAACAATCCGCAGGAGATACCCCTTCCTGCTTAAAATCAAAATGATATCTCCCTATACACTTCCGAAATCATAGCTATCATACAATCACTATACGTTCCTACATTAGAACCCCACTACTGCCTGCCCTCGAGACATCCCATTAAGCGGTATAAGAACCTAAAGCTGATGGCAATACTAACACTGGAGTTGTGGTCAAGGAAATCTTGAGCTTCTGGAAGCTCTACTCGCACTCGTCTGACAACATGGATACCTCCACTGGACACCACGTGTCCCAAGAATGCTATTGAACTAAGCCAAAAATTCACACTTGTAGAACTTCGCACAAAGCTTCTCCTCCCTATATCCTTGTAATACCATCATCGAATGCTGAGTATGCTACCCCTGGCTATGAGAGTACGACATGATGCCATCAATGAACACAATAACAAAGAGGTTATAACACGGCTGAATACACCGTTAACCAAATATATAAACGTTGTTGGGGCATTGGTCAGCCCAAAAGACATCACTAGGAGCTCAAAACACAACAAGAAAATCCACTCCTCTCCACAACTACGCTACACGAGAGGTCCTTCAATACACTCACAACTCGAAGCCATATTCTAACTCAAAACAGAAGTCAAATACTTAATGGTTCTTGCCACATCTCCCGCCAATTCATTTTGTCACAATCAAACAACCTGAATACATCTAACTATCAGATCACATTCACAATGTAGTCATCTAGTCACAAAGTTCCATCAATAAGGACACCAACGGACATATAAGTCCCCAAATACGTGTGCCTACACAAACGAAATCTCATCACTCAAGTCACATACAGAATATGGCGTCAAGTCCTTTCGACTGGACTATTATCATCATGCTAAAAATCACATCTCACCCATGGAAGTCACAAGCCACCGACGCACAACTGATACCAAGCGCTCGCGTGCGCATTCGAATACATGAAAGGAATTTCAAGAGTTACGCTTTTGGCTGAATAAAATGGATTCGCACGATAAGAATTCAAGAATATCGAATGTTTCCTAAGGGTTCTGCAGCCTCTTGAAGATAATTACAGACGTCTCTGTAGCGATCCGCAAGACTCTACTAAACCTGCTCATGAGCGTTGAGTCCTATGTAACCTAGTGCTCTGATACCTACTTGTCACGACCCCAAATCATAAACCGACCATGATGGTGCCTATCATGGAACTAGGCTAGCAGACAATTACATATTCACATTTTTTTTTCAAAATTTCCTCAAGCATTATCAATATTTCGTAAAACTTATATAAATCCCCAAATTTTAAAACAAGCAAGTCGAGCTTACAGTCTACAACCATCCCTAAGATCCGGAGCCAACATGTCATGAGCATCTAATAGCAATACTAATACTGCTAATGTCATAATACAATGTCTTAGAACAAAATACTAAGTACTAAAGAGGGAAGGGAAAGAGAGAAGCTGCGGACGCTGGACAGCTACCTCGAAATCCCAAATGCTGACGCCGACGGTCACAGATAACTACTGCTCAGATCCAGTACCTGAATCTGCACACAGGGGTGCAGGGAGTAATGATGAGTACGCCAACTCAGTAGTAATGAAAATAAATAAAGTCCGAAGATAAGAAACACACAACAACAAAATACCAATCCAAAAATAGTAAAAACACTGAGTCTCAATAAAGTATTCTTTTAGTACATAAGTTTGAAAACCAGTTTCCGTAAAATTCTTTGAACAAGTATATTTCCCATGTTTCTCAGTAAAATTCCCAAAAATATCAGTATAAAAGAATGAAATGAATCATAATCAGAACTCAGTAAAATATCATTATAAAACCGCCCCTCGGGCCAAATCATCTCTCATAATCATTCACTCAGCACCTCACCATCACTCAATAACAGTCACTCAGCACCTCACAGTCACTCAGCATCAGCCCCTCGGGCAACCTCACTGTCGCTCATGCCTCCCAATCACTCATCACTCGACACTCGCACTCAGCAGGTACCTGCGCTCACTAGGGGTGTGTATAGACTCCGGAGGGGCTCCTACAGCCCAAGCGCTAAAAACAAGCAAAATCATGGCATCAATCTCTCAGGCTCTCAGCCTCTCTCATATCATCAATATCCTCACAATGTTGGCCCTCAGCCTCACTCAGTCAGACACTCACAACATGCCACTCGGGCCATAAATAAATGGGGTTCTCGACCCAAAACAATATTTCATTTCACAAAATAATAATATCACCAAATATGAGTGTCAACAATTTCACAAGAAAGACTGAGCATAAAATCATAATTTCTAAGTGAGGAATATCAGAAAATAGCCCCCAAGGGGTTAAAACAGATCGTCACTAGGCCCCAAACATGGCTTACCACCCAAATATATCAAAACATAGTAATACTATAAACCATATGCTTTAAAATCAGTTTTGCAACTCAATAGTTTCCTCAAAAGGAACATATTTCCAATTTTTTAATTCGTGCACGCCCCACACACGTCATCCAGTGTGTGCGTCACTCCAAAACCGTGAAAGGATGTAAAGTCCGGGGTTTCATACCCTCAGGACATGATTTAAAGACATTACTTACCTCAAACTAACCCGAAAAGCTATTCCGCAACACGCTTGCCTCTCAAATCAACTTCCACTTGCTCCAAATCTATAAAGATCAGATTTTTCAAATCAAATTATGCTAAGGGAATGAATTCTAATAGAAAAATATCAACTTTATGCACAAAACCCGAAATTAGCCAAAACCTGACCCCCAGGCCCGCATCTCGAAACTCGATAAACTTTATACCAAGACGATCCTCATCATCTCACGAGTCCGTACAAATAAAGAACTCTGAAATAGGAGTCCTTTTGACCCCTCAAATCATCCCTAAAAGGCCTCTTAAACTCAAGCCCTAATTTCACCTTTTTCTACTGATTTTCCCTAATTAAACACTGTTAATTTAGTCCTTAATCACATATAATCGAGTTATGAGATCCAAAATCCTTACCTCAATGAAGAACAATCATTTTCACTCTTCAAAATCGCTCGAAAAGCTCTATTCCTGTTCAAAAATGGTGGAAAAGTGGGCAAAGGTCGCGGATGGGTTTAGTTTATACTGCCTAGGTTTTCACTCATCGCGATCGCGGAAAGACCCTCGTGATAGCGAAGACCAAACTCTCTGCCTTCCATCTTTACACAAAGCGATCGCAAACATAACCCACGCGATTGCGGAGCTCCGATTCACTGACCAATGCGATCGCATCCAACATCATGCGGTAGCGATGACCGATTGGCCAAAACTCATGCGCCCCCCATTATTCTACGCGATCGCACAATAAACCTTGCGACCGCACTACCCAAGCCTGCCCACCTATGTGATCGCAACCCTTTTTACGCGATCGCATAGAGCAAATCTGACTGACTCAATCTAACCCTACGCAATCGCATATACACCTGCGCGATCGCAATGAAGATACTTCAGCTGTCAAAACACCGGAAAAACCAGCAACTATTCAAGGACCAAAAGTGCTCACTTGAGCATCCGAAATACACCCGAGGCCCCCGGGACCTCAACCAAACCTACCAACATATCCCGTAACGTTATTCAAACTTATTCAAACCCTTGAAACACCAAAAATAACATTAAAGCACCAAAATCACATTGAATTCAAGCCTATGAACTTTGAAATTTCTAAATTCCACCAACGATGCCGAAACTATCCAAAACACATCCGATTGGCCTGAAATTTTGCACACATATCCAAAATGACATTACGAACCTGTTTCAACTTCCGGAATTCCATTCCGGCCCCGATAGTCTATTTTCCACTACCGACCGAAAATCACCAAAAACTAACTTTCGCCAATTCAAGCCTAATTCTACGCCAGACCTCACAAAAATATTCTGAACATGCTCCTAAGTCCAAAATCACCTTTTGAAGCTATCCGAGCCATAAAATCTTAATTCCGGGATCGTTTACCAATAAGTCAACTCTCAGTTGACTTTTCCAACTATAAAGCTATTTTAAGAGACTAAGTGTCTCAATTCTCACTACAACCATTCTGAACCCGAGCCAACCAACTCTAATACATCATAAATAGTATAACCAATGCATAACAAGGCAGAAATAGGAATAACAGTGCAAGTTCTACAGAACGACCGACCGGGTTGTTACATCTTATTCATGGAGGTCTATACTAGTTGCCTTAATTAGTACTAGTTTCCGATTCTTTGAATCTCTGATTTCCTGTGGTGATACACTTTACTGATTCCCAACCTTTAAATTATTTTCTTGCCTTATTATGTGGTTGACTATATTATTAATTGATTCCTACTATTGTTTCCTTAATTAGACCTTATGTATCTAGCCCTAATGGCTTACTCTGTACCTACAAGTGTTTGAATTCTTTCCTTAATTGTTATAATCTAGCTATATATGATTTCTTTCCTTAACTTGTTCCCTGTATTTTACCGTTTGAAGTGATTCCCTTAATTAATGGAAGACTTGGACTAATTTTATTTTTATTGATTCCGAGTTCTATAATTACTGAACAATCTGATTCTTACCTTATTTATCTAGCTTTCAAACTACTATACATATGCACTCTTCTACTCTCATTAGACAGTCTGCATAGACGAACACATTAGTTCAAAAAATCTCTCACATTTAAACTTTCTGCTCTTGTTACTTGCTATTGTTACTTAAATTAGCCGGCTGCAAGCCAAGGCTAATTATTGCACTCTCCTGTTATTCACTTTGTGTCTATTCTCCTTAACTGGTATGTTCTGATTTAAATTCAAGTTCCCAAACCAATGTGTTTCTTCTACTGCTTCAGTTTATCATTTTCTTAATTTGTTTCTCTCTATTGCTTTGCTTGTCAACATGTGGTTAACCTGTTTTACTTAGCATCCTAGTTATGTCGTAACCCCTCTCTTAGGACCAGCATATTTATGAACATGTTTACTCTCCTTGTAGTCTGTCCCAATGTGACTCTACTCTGTCTTTGAATGCTTGTCCATGTGTTGCCTAGTTCTGGTATGCACCTGTTGTGCAAAAATAATTGTTACCCTAAGTTGTTATGATACTATGCTCAACTCTACTCAATCATGTTTAGTACGTCTATGTCCTCACTGTTTGTTATTCAGTCCTATGCTATGCTAGTATTATCAGTTATCTCCTAATCTTATACACCCCTAACTATATGTTTAACCTGGTCTTGTTCAACTATGTATTGATTAGCTACTCTGAAATACCTGCCTTGCTGCCTGTACTGTTAGCTATTCCTGAATTCCAAAAGATCTGTATTTCTGTTAGCTATGTGCTGCACTATGGGTGCTATATCTATCCCAAACTCCCATTACCCTTGTGTGAAGGACTGTTGTTTGAGTGTTGCTGAACCTGTTTGTTCTGTAATTGATCTGTTGTTTGTTAATTACCCTATCCTTGTTCAAACTATTTTACTACTAAACAACTTCATATTTTTATAAATTTCAACTGAGTCTTTTCAATACATTTTTCATACCAGAAGTCTTTCAAAACTATGTCAAGCACTCTCACTCTACTCTTAAGTCCCTATGTTCTGCCCCTCTAGTGTGTGACTGCCTTGGGATTCCTGTGATATCCCTCTGAAATCTGATGCACTGGGGTTGGATCTTCCACACTGCACTTACTCAGTTCTGGTTATGAAATCTGGGTGTGAGCACTACCCGGGATCCTTGAGGTCCCTAGGGAACTCTGACACACCCGGACATGAGAAAGGCTATGAAACTTTGACAGTGGAGGTTATGAATATCTGGTATCCTCAGGGTACATATGGGCCTGCTTCAGGCTCCCTATAGTTTAACTTCTTCTTTTCTATCTATTTATGTAATTCATTCAGCTATTGGTTTGTTATAATTATTGTAAGCAGATATTGGGGATGACTAGTGAAATAGGGAGGGTAGCTATATAGTTCTTTCAATGTCATTGGGTAGAAAGAATACTTTAGGCTTTACATTATTTATATTTGCATTAGAATCCATGTGTTAGGACCAACATATTCATTGAAATTATGCAAAAGCATGCACTAGATATCACGCTCCTAGGATTTCATGTCTACTATTTCAGCAACTCATCTGTCACTAGTCTATGTTTACACCTATCACTTAGAGATCCTGCTCCTAGGACATTAACATAAACATAAACATTGTTACTCTTGTGCATTCAAAAATCATGTCTCAATCATCCTATAATCGTTTGTGCATTTAAAAATCATGCTTTAGGAATTCTGAAATCATGTCTTAACCATTCTCCATTTGCGTGTGCATATTAGATAACATGCTCTAGGAGTTTGTTTGCATTTTCCTAACCACGCCTATTTTAAACTATTGATTCATGAAAAAGTATAAAAAAATCTCACGTATAATTATCATGTCTGCTTTTAATAAAAACTGGTAACAATCTCTGCATTCTCAGATTCGTATCACCTAAGAACAACATGCTTTAGGTAAAAACCTCTAAACTTTTTAATAACTCTGGTAACTGTTATCATGTACAATCCCACGCCTCGTCAAGACTTAGGTAATCAACCTCTATAAACTAAAAACTATTTTTGATTGTGTCTACTGCTTGAAAGACTCATAGGTTTAAAATTAGTAGGCAAACTGATTAGGGCCCTGCTGTTGAGTTTATGAAATGAAGTTGCATATTTCTGTGCATTGATATTCACTTAGATATCCTGTTTAGGATCCTGTCTAATAAAACTGCCTCTTGTTTGTGTTTGAGACGTGCTGCTTATGTGCATTAACTGTGGAGGTATATTTGAGCCTCATAACTGCTTTCCTGTATTTATCTGATCAGTCCTATTTGTTCTTGCATGTCTCTTAGAATTTTATCCTTTTAAAACCTTAGGGGTTTGTCTAGAACTGCCTATATCTAGAGGTACTAAATTCCTCCAGGACCACAAGGAAGGGACGAGTAATAGCACGCTTAGAGTTCGTTAAATAAACTCGATTAAAAACCGCTAAGGGGTGGGGTAATGTATAGATATGGATATGATGACCGGTGCGCTAATGCCACGTGTAGCCCCTCACTGAGGAGTGATTACTGGAATTGCATTGATGTGATCCATAGGATAAACAACTTAGGACTCCCCTATCCTTCACATATGTGTGCTTAGACTGTGAATCTTTCAAAATTTTATCACATATGTGTGCTTCGACTATGAATCTTTTTAAACCATTATTTTTTACGTGTATATGCTTTAACTTCTTATTTGCTACATGTTTAATTCACAAAGTTCGTTTGGCCAGGAACCACAGTTGTGGGCTTTGAGGGGTGCCTAACACCTTCCCCTTGAAGTAATTTCAAGCCCTTACCCAATCTCTGGTTATTCAATTTGTGTTATAAGTAACCCTTTATAGGTGTCCTAAAGCACCTTAATTTGTTAGGTGGTGACTCTTCAAATCCTTACATCCCTTATCCCAAAAGGAACTGAGTTTCCCCAATAATGTAAAAAAACCTGACCAATTCGAAAGGAGTGGAAAAAAGGGGCGCGACATCCGTAATATTTTAAAACACATATAATTCTTGTACACATTCCCGAGGGATAGCAAAATGTGATAGGAGTATTCAGAACACGTTTTGTATACATAACTTCTGACACTTTGCTTACTCGGGACAATTGAATTTATTGGGAACAACTAGAAACATGGGAATAAGGAACTTGATCCAACCATACTTGAAACTTACGGGAACATCATATAATTCAATTCTAAGAGAGTAGTTTAGTTAACATACCTCGCTTGAACTTCCCTTAAGTTACTAAAACTCCCCAATACTTCTAGCAATAACAATCTATAGGAAGATAGCGAAAATAGGTTAATAGTTAGAAGGATTCCCATGGTGTAACTCTCTTATGAATTTTGTCAAACACCTAGCATGCAAAATAGACCACGAGGCTCTACAATTGTAATCCTTTCCTCCCTCAACCAATTTCAACAAGAATTTACCCAAAATGGTTCATTTACGCCACATAATACAACCTAATGTCACATGCATGGCCTATTTCCAACCCCACAATATACTTAAACTCATAACTTCTTGCATGAAAGCTTAGGAGTAGGACTTACCCGGGTAGATGACAATCTAGTGATTGGCTTCCTCGATTCTTGAAGATTGGTGAAAAATTGGATGATTAGAATGTATGGTTTCTTCCTTCTATCTATAAAATGTTCTTACCTCTCTCTCAAAAGTCAGATTTCACATTCTAAAATGAACCCCAAGGACTTATATCAAAAATTGGATCGTATAGGAAAATTTCCAAAAATGACCCCTGAAGTCAATTATGTGGTGCAATTATGCTATATCATAATCATTTTGTGAGCAGCAGAATTGATTATATGGTAGCAGAATTTTTTTGCGACAATTTTGCTATAGCAAAATCATTCCACGACCAATTTGTGCGATAACATAATCACTTTTGCAAGAACAAAATCATTTTGCGGTCGCAGAATGGTGTTTAAAAATTGCCAATTCTCTGCTTCACTCCGCGACGGATATGGTGTTCGCGGAGTGATTTTGCGGTCACAAAATAGACCGCAGAAAGGCCATTTTTTGCAAATATTGACCTCTAACTCTCCAATGCATTGTACAACCCAAATATTTCGCACTGTGGCTCATTTTCTATAATTCCCAAACACATGAGCCTACCTCGGCACCACGAAACCTTAAATTCTTTAGTGAAATTCTTCGGGACCTTACATTCTCCCCCACTTAGGATAATTCGTCCTCGAATGAGGGTCTAGATATGCCATTAGCATCCAATGTAACCCCACTGTTACTTCACACACCAGCAGTTCCAAAATTTTAACTCCCCAAATTCCCATAACATTTGATAGATTTTCCCCTGTATTGGGCCTATCCACCTGTTAGAGGGCCCCAGAAACTACCCTTAACAACATATACATGAACTGACAACGTAACGTAACATGAAAACAACACCAACCGTGGCATCCTCGACATTGTGCTATCAAAATGGAGCATTTGCATAAACTATACAAGTTTGGACATAACTCATAAAAGGTAAACTCCTAACATTCTTTTAACACACAACACTTCCGTGTTGATCTTGACTTTCTCCATAGATTAGTGAACAAGTTCTGGCCCCTATCAACTTTTATACAAAAACTTTGGACCATCCCATGAGAGATTTTCATCTCTTTCCACATGAGGCGCCACACAGTGCAATAACAACCCTCTACACAATAACCACGACCTTCATTGGCCCTATACTCCTCAAAACACATTCCTATAGCCACTCCTCGACCCAGTTGTAATTCGACATACTAGAGTACATCATTACGGGAACCATGAAACTTTTCTTACTCTTCCTAAATCTCTACTTCTAAGAGACAATACGAAACATGATCTTCAAATTTCGAGCATCACCCTTCAGCCTCATGCATCATTCGTGAAACATTCTGATCAAGTTTGTCCGCACTTGGATATTGAAAAAAAAATGACAAGAAAATTGAGTTTCCTTATATGTGAAAGCTTATGTACATACGTCTATAGAGTGACTAAGGGAATACACCTTCACCCACATCTTTCTCTTATTTGTATAAGTGCTTTAAACATCCATCCTAATCACATAAATTGCGTTATAAGCTTGGGTTAACACCTCTAATTTTCCCCTCCCAAATCCTATTTCCATCTCACCTCATCGTTCCCATATGAGTTAAACTTACCGTGATTGGAGTTCCAAACATGTAAAGAAGTATATTCCCATGGTCAAGCATACATGTCACGAAGATATATGGTCGTACACATTCACACACATCATAGAACAAGGGGAAATGGGGTTGGGGGACTTACTTGTTGTTCCTTGGTTGTTGGGGCAGTGCTTTAGCTGATGTCCCTTGACTCCGCACTCGAAACATTCATCAGTGCCATGTCAGCACACCCCTAAATGATGCCTGCTACACTGAGGACATGGGGGCCTCTATTGCAGGAGATAGTTCTTGCTTGACTTGACCTGCTGATTAGATCCCTCGTTGTCTTGGTTTCGCGTATTATAGCCCCACAGCTGCTGATCGAGCCCTGATGGTAGTGCTCTAGCTGAAGATCAAACAACTGACTGCGTGGGTCCTAATGGAACTCTCCTATGTAATGCCTTTCCACCATTACCGCTACTGTAGAAGCCACTATAACAGCCCGTCGGGCCATTTTGTTGTTATCTTGCACCATATTTATTTTTAACTTTCGATCCTCCGTAGCTTGAGAAAATGCCACCATTTTCCCATAATTAATATCAAAATTCAAGGCAGCTGTTGCAGCCTCATTAAAAACTAAGAGGCTGTGGACCTGCACAAACCGGTGCACTCTAGCCTCAATAGTGGGCAACATGTGAATAGCATACTGCGACAGGAGCGCGAACTCCATGTGGTACTCCCACACAATCTTGCTACCATGTTTTAGCTTCTCAAACTTCGTAGCACGTGATTCCTTAGTCTCCGCGAGCAAGAAATGATCCATGAAAACATCGTCAAGCTTACTAGCCGGAGGGCTCCCCTCTGCACGGGAGTCCTCCCACAACTAAAACCAAGAATAGGCCACCCCTTTCAGGTGGTGGGAGGCCAACTCCACTCCCGCTTTCTGAGTTTCATGCATAACTCGGAGAGTCTTGTGCATCTCATCAATAAAGTCCTGGGGGTCCTCCTCAGGATTAGTACCCGTGAACACTGGAGGATCTAACTGAAGAAACCTGTTCACCCTGGAACCAATAGAATCCCCTTGCTGGCTAGAAGAAGTGGGTGCAATATTTGATCTCTAGGCTTGGGAAGCTACTATCTGAGCCAACATCTGTATGGCTCCCCTAAGATCCCCATCAGAAACACCGGGACCGAAAGCTGGGGCTGGTGGTGGAATTGGAATATCAGTTGGAGGAATCAGTGCACTCTCTGTAGGTGCGGGAACTAGTGCAGTCTGGTCAGGTGTAGAGGAATGAGGTAGTGTAGTAGTCGGGGGAATATTCTCCCCCCTCGGGTACTCACTCGTATCATTAAGTAAAGAATCAACTGCCACTCCTAGGGCGGTATTGGCTCCTTGGCCAGTTATTGCTTTCTTCCTAGGTTCCATGTAAGTGAAATTTAGAGAAATGCACGAGTTAGAGGAGGAACAGACTCACAATCAGCTCTATCGCACGATCCAGAACATAAAAAAGGGTAGTATTCCTAAATGTCCAAGTAGCCTCCTCATTATAGATGTGGTTGAAAACACACCGATAAGAAGGACTCTACTAGACACGGCTCCGATATATCCAAGGACACTTTAAAACCTTAGGCTCTGTTACCGATTTGTCATGCCCCGACCTCGGAGAGCGCAACCGACGCTCAACCGAGATAATCCGGCCGAACAAGCCTGTACAATACCTTTCTACCAAAACTCACCCATGATTTAAAGAGAATACATAACTTAGTTAACTAAACAATAAGAGAATCATGTAGACACTGCCAAATCCATTACCATTAGTTACTTCATTTAATAAGTGTCAAAATACATGCATTCCATTATTTGAAGTGGATCAAGTGATCAAAACACAACATAACTTGTTTGACTTTCGCAGCACCCATGTACAACCCACACTATGTCTACGGAGCCTCTAGTAGATAGGAATGACATGATAGTGCCAATGAAAAGGCCCTGTCTTTACCTCAAAACATTATACGCATGAAGCCAAAAGACACAAGACCCCGATATGAAGTGGGGCTCACCAAGTCAGCTGAGAGGAAGATGTACTGCTATCACTAATCGATGTCGTCTGCTAGGCACTATTAGCAACAATTGTAATTCTCACTCTTGGCACGATGGCCACATTTATCATATCTCATACTTGCTTCGTTCAATTTCAAGCCTTATCAAAGGTTATCAATAATAAAAGCATTTCAAATCAAGATTTTAGGTACACATATGAGCAATTATTATGTCACGACCCAAAATACATAAGATCGTGATGGCACCGGACACCGCTGTCAGGCAAGCCAATCATTAAATAGTTGAGTTAAATTCCTGTCTTTAACATTTTTTAAATCATTACCTTTAACTTTAATAGGTAATAACTAAATAAAATCCATTAAGTAAAAATAACAGTCCAATACTTCATTTTAATAAAGTACATCCCAGAACCCGGTGACACAAGTACACGAGCAATTTCTAAGATTTTTACAAATTCTACAAGGCTTGTCCGAAATACAAGTTGGACAAGGAATAAAAATGAAGATACAATACATAGAGGAAGACTCTGCCGACTGCGGGTCGTCTCCGAGTGATGCAGCTCGTCTAAGTCTCCAAATCAGCCATATATCTATGAAGGTACCTGTGCAACAAAAATGCACAACAAGTGTAGAATGAGTAAGAAAACAACGTGTACTCAGTAAGTATCCCGCCTAACCTCAGAGAGGTAGTGACGAGAGGTCGAATTAGACACTTGCTAGTAGTCAATTACTATCAAGTATAATAACGAAATGAATCAACATGAAACAAGGTAAATGTACATATCAAACGATATAAATTAAACGGTACGATCCCTTCCTTACAATTTATTCAGCTCTCAATTTACAATTTACTTGCGCAACCAAAACATATACATAGATACGGCTTCACCAAAAGGTTATTATACTTCAATTTAGGGAAAACCCTTAAGTACACTGGCCCCTAGCAAAACATTACGCACGATTCAATGGGGGTAGTAAGTACATAGGAAAGGAAATGCCGAGGCGTACGAACTGATCCAACATAAAAGTAAATTGTGCACTGCCGACGGTCGAACGACCTAAACCATAGATGTATCTTTAAATCTGTCGTGGCGTACGGCGCGCTCCCATGAGAGTGTGGTACATAAATCCTGCCCAGGCGAACGACCCTATCCCATAAGAGTGAGGTAGTAAGATTTACCCCACTCGCGAATCATACATGTGACGGGTTTACATATGAATTATAGAGTTACCCCGTCAGCGAATCATACCTGCGACTCGGGTACCCGCATATAAATAGGCCCATTCAAGTAGTAAATCCAGAATTTATCAAGGAATATTTAGCCGAAGAAGGATACGTTCTCTTTTTACATGATTAAGAAAATGAAGTTTAACCTACCTAATTATTCATTTACTAATTCAATGAGATTAGATAGTCTCGTTTTATCAACAAAGTTTCAAGTACAGCAAGTAAAGCATGCTAGTGGGTCCTAGGCTACCCGGACATATGCATAATAGTAGCTACACACAGACTCCCGTCACCTTGTGGGTACGTAGCCCCCATAAATAGTATCACGTACTCAATTGGTTCATCTATGGGGAAAATTACCCCTCACAAAGTTAGAAATGAGACTTACCTCGCTCCGAAATTCCGTAACCGGCTTCCAAGCCCTTCCGACGACTCCAATGGAAGCACAACACCCTAAAACTACCAAATAATGGGCAAATCAATGAAAATATACTCTAATATTTGTTAACAATCCAAATTATATAAACTCCTATCTCCGCTAAAGGAATTAACCAAAATGCCCTCGGGCCCACGTGCCCGGATTCCGAAATTTATCGAAGATAAACTCTACCCATAGCTTTACTAGTTCAAATATACAATCTACTCAAATATTCATGCTCAATTTCATGGCTAAAATCAAAATTACAAAATTTCTAGGTTTTCTTGAAAATCCCAATGTTATACAAATTCTCATGTCTAATTCCATGTATAAACCTTGTATTTGCTTGAAAATGAGTAGAAAAAACTTACCTTGACATAGATGACGAAATTCCCCTCTTGAAACTCTCCAAAAATCGCCCCAACCATGAGAAATATGAGAGAAATTGCAAAAAAATTCGTTTTAAAAAAGTACACTGCCCAGGCCCTTCCACTTCGCGATCGCGGAAATACTATCGCGATCGCGAAGGCCAATAATCAGCTTCCCCAAAACTTCCTCTTCGCGATCGCAGACTGTACCATGCGTTCACGATGAACCCCAATCTAGAGCTACGCGATCACATACCCAGCTTCGCGTTCGCACAGGCCAAATGGCCCCTTGGCCCAGCTCTCAAATCCCTTCTATGCGTTTGCGTACCTTGCCCCACGATCGCGTAGAGATCATAACCCAAGCACTGCGTTCTTACTCCCTTCACCGCGAACGCACAAGCCAATCCAGCATCCCTCCATTTTCATTATCCGAGATCGCACACAAGGGACCGCGATCGTGGAGCACACCAGATACACAAGAAACAGCAGCACCAAAACAGAGAAAAATGGTCCGAACTTGCCCCGAAACACAACTAAGGCCCCCGAGACTTCTTCCAAACACACGACTCAGTCCCATAACATCCCCCAAACCTGCTCGAGTCCTCAAATATCATCAAACAATGCCGAAACCACAAATCACACCCAAATCCAAACTTTATGAACTTTGAAATTTCAAACTTCCACATCCGATGCCGAAACCTATCAAATCACGTCCGATTGACCCCAAATTTTGCACGCAAGTCATATTCAACATTACATACCTGCTCAAACTTCCGGAATTGCATTCCAATCGCGATATCAAAATTTCCACTTCCCGTCGATTCTTCAAAACCTTCAAATTTCTATCTTTAGCCAAACGATTTCAAAATAACCTACGGACGTCCTAATTCACTTCCGATCGCGCTCCCAACTCCAAAATCACCATACGAAGCTATTCCTAGACTCAGAATCCCAAACGGACATCAATATCACTTAAATGCGCTTCAAGCCAAATTTTAGGAAATTCCTTCAAAATGCTGACTTCCACAATATACGCTTAAACGCTCCCAGGTTATCCAAAACTTGATCTGGACATACGCCCAAGTCCGAAATCATCATACAAACCTGCTGGAATCGTCGGATCCTGATTCTGAGGTTGTTTACTCCAAATTCCAGTCTTAGTCGATTCTTCCAACTTAAGGCTTCTAAAATGAAAATTTTCCTTTCAATTTAACTCTGAATTCCCTGAATTTCAACTCCGACCATACGCACAAGTCATAATACCTTAAATGAAGCTGTTCATGACCTCAAACTGCTGAACGACACGCTAGAGCTCAAAATGATCGGTCGGGTCGTTACATATTAATCTTAAGCACATCGAGTTTTTCCCACACAATTTGGCATCATAACTTTCATTTGAAACACAACTCAAAGACATAAAATTTTAATACACATATCATTCTTGAACACATTCCTGAAGGATAGAAAAATGTTATAGGAGCATTCGGAACACATTTTGAATACATAACTTCTGACACTTTGCTTACTCCTGACAATCGAATTTATTAGGAACAACTAGAAACATGGGAATAAGGAACTTGATCCAACCATACTTGAAACTTACGGGAACATCATAGAATTCACTTCTAAGAGAGTTGTTTAGCCAACATACCTCGCTTGAGCTTCCCTTAAGTTACTACAACGCCCCAACATTTCTAGCAATAATAATCTATAGAAAGATAACGAAAATCGGTTAATAGTTAGAATGATTCCCATGGTGTAACTCTCTTAGGAATTTTGTCAAACACAAAGCATTAAAAATAGACCACAAGGCTCTACAATGGTAATCCCTTCCTCCCTCAACAAATTTCAATAAGAAGCTACCCAAAATGGTTCATTAACCCCACATACTACAACCTAATGTCACATGCATGGCCTATTTCCAACCCCACAATATACTTACACTCATAACTTCTTTCACGAAAGATTAGGAGTAGGACTTACCCGGGTAGATGATAATCTAGTGATTGGCTTCCTTGATTCTTGAAGATTGGTGTAAGATTGGATGATTAGAATGTTAAATTTCTTTCTTCTCTCTATAAAATTTCTTACCTCTCTCTAAAAAGTCAGATTTCACCTTCTAAAATTAACCCCCAAGGCCTTATATCAAATGTGGATCGGATAGGAAAATTTCCGAAAATGACCCCCGACGTCAATTATGTGGTGCTTTTCCGCGATAGCAGAATTGTTTTGTGGCAGCAGAATTGATTATGTGGTAGCAGAATTTTTCTGCGACCATTTTGCTATAGCTAAATCATTCTGCGACCCATTAACATAATCACTTTTGCGACAGCAAAATCATTTTGCGATCGTAGAATGGTGTTTTTAAATTGCCAATTCTCTGCTTCACTCCGCGATGGATATGCAGCCCTCAGAGTGATTTTGCGGTCGCAAAATGGACCGCAGAAAGGCCATTTTCTGCAACAATTTACCTCTAACTCTCCAATGCATTGTATAACCCAAAACTTTTTCACCGTGGTTCGTTTTCTATAATTTTCAAACACACGAGCCTACCTGGGCACCACGAAACCTTAAATTCCTTAGTTAAATTTTTCGGTGCCTTACAACTATTGAGAAATATATTTCAAGATTAGTTGTCATAGGGTTTAGACAACGATAAGGTCTTGATTATTTTGGTACATACTCACCGTTAACGAGGATTATATCTATTCGTGTGTTAGTAGCGTTTGCCGCCGTGTATGGTCTTGAAATCCTTCAGATGGATGTGAAGACAACCTTCTTAAATGGAGATTTGTGGGATGAAATTTATATGGAATAACCTCAAGGGTTCGTGTTTACCGAAAAATAAAAGAAGGTGTACCGACTTGTTAAGTCACTTTACGGATTGAAACAAGCACCCAAACAATGTCGTGCCAAATTTGACGGAATAATGTCGGCAAATGGATTTAAGATTAATAAAGTGATAAATGTGATTACATTAAAAGCACTCCAAATCATATAGTCATTGTATGTTTATTTGTTGATGATATGTTAATAATGAGAAAAGACATTGGGGATAAAAATGCTACTAATCATTTGCTTTCTAGGAAGTTTTATATGAAAGACTTATGAGTTACTGATTTAGTTCTAGGAATTGAAATCCATAGTACTCCTCAAGGACGGCTACTGTCTCAATCTCATTACATTAAAATGGTACTTGAATAATTCAAGTATTTAGATTTCAAAGTCTCAAAGACCCCTATTGATTTAAATGTCGCTCTTACAAAGAATCTAGGTCAAAGAATATCTAAACCCGATTATGCATGAGTGTTTGGAAGTTTAATGTATATCTTGAATTGTACATGACCTGATATAGCTTGTGCAGTAAGTAAACAGAGTCGTTACACACGTAATCACGACCAAACTTATTGAATTAAAAAGAAACGAGTTTTGGTGTATCTAAAATATACCCAAGATTATACTTTGCATTACAATAAGTATCCTATGGTAATTGAAGGATATAGTGATGCAAATTGGATCACGGGGTCATCAGAAACAAAGTCCACAAGTTCATACACGTTTACTATTGGTGGAGGAAGAGTGTCTTGGAAATCAACCAAACAGACATGCATCACTCGCTCTACAACGGAGTCTGAGTTTATAATTTAGATAAGGTTAGAGAAGAAGCTCAATGGTTGCAGAATTTCTTGGAAGATATTCCATTTTGTCCCAAACCAGTAGCTCCTATATGCAAATATTGCGATATCCAAGCAGCAATATGAAGGGCTGGAAGAGTTATGTATAATAGAAAATCTTATCACATACGATGAAAACAAAATAGCGTTAGACAACTACTCTCTAGTGGAATTATCACAATTGAATCATAAAGTTAAAAGATAATGTGTCGGATGCGCTTACAAAAGGCCTAAATAGAGTGGTCGTTGATAAATCATCTAAGGGAATGGGACTATGGCCGAGGACAAGTCATTGTGGTTGTAACTCTACCTAGAAGGCTGGAGAACCCATGATCTAGGTTCATGGAGCTCCAAGAAAGTCACTAGTGACGGTTCAACATTGTTAAATAAAATTTTGGTTTTTTCTCGTGACGAGACAATGTTCAATACCAAGGATAAAGCGTAAAGGTTTTCTAATAATTTCTAAGTTTGATACGGAGTATATCAAATAGGTTATCTATGGGATAACACATTTTGGAATCACCTATATAAGTTTGAAGTGTAAGCCGCTTCAGGTAGAATTATGTAAGGCCAGTTCTCTACGCACTTATGAACCATACATTGTTCATGGCTGAAACGAACAAAACAATGAGAACCATAGGCGGTTAAAGGGTTGATTTTGTTACTTACGGATGTGTAGGCATACACCAAAATTTGACGGTTCAAAGATATCAAATCTACCGATTGACCGAGTATATCCGACATAAGTTCACTATGAAGTTCAAAGAGAAACCTGCTTATCCAGATGCGATTAATACTTTCTTGTAAATCACACAGTTTTTCATGCATGCATATTTTTAGATAGTCATTCCCTATTCATGTGGAGTATTATTGGGATTTTATCTAATTAGATAAGAGATGCGAATAGGAAATGAAAGGAAAAGATTTTGAGGGAAACAAAAAGTTTGAAGTTGTTTCCTTTACGAATGTACTTTGTCCCTCATCGGAAAATGAAAAGAACATCTTCATGTTTATATATGGAAGAACTTCTTTTAGCTCTTAAATAGTTTAGAAGAAGTGGTGCCTCGTGTCGTCGTCGCACGGCTCGGCTGTGGCTTCGGCTTCATCTTCGGATCCGAACTCGGATTTAGATTTGGTCAATGGATATTATAGATGGATAATTTTTTGGACCAAATTTATTCCAGGGAAATTTCCGTTATGTTATTTCTCTCTAATACTTGTTTCGATGGTCTATCAGAAACATCCTCTCTACTACATCATGGTAGAGGTAAGGTCTGCGTACATACTACCCTCCCCGAACCCTACTTGTGGGACTATACTGGGTCGTTGTTGTTGTTGTTGTATTTTTTTGCGGAATGTAATTTTAAAATTCGCGATCCCTAGCGGTCAAATTCTCGACTAGCATAATATTAATTCTGTTGAAGAGACACCATTCTAATGAACAAGTATCCAAATCGTTAGCTATAAATACAAAGGAGTAGCCTCATTTCACCAACAAAATTTTACAAACTCTCCCCCCATCTTCTGCATTTCTCCATTATTATTTTCAAATGAAAATGTAAGCATACATGTGGTTTACTGTCATTTGTTAAGTTTGTCGAAGTTCTGTAGTTTTCATTATCGGTATTATAGAATATTTGTTCTGTTCTATCTTGGGAGGAATAATCCAACAACTTTGGGAAACTGTGAGGGAATTAAATTCGTTAAGGAAACACAATTTTCTGTTGTGCTCGGAATTTTTTATTCTTCTACTTCTATTTCTGTTATTGTTTTATTTTCGCAGAAATTATTTTTCGAATACAGATACTAACAGGTTCTAAGCTTGGATTTGATTCACTAGAGGGGTGACCTAATTACCCAATAAATTAAAGTATTTTATCAATAGAAATTTGACTAAATAACCATCTCGTCTGGGGTCTTGGCTAATAGACCCATTATTGAGATGTAATAGGTAGCTGTATAGAAACTCTAAAAATTGAGATGTGAACTACGTACTCCGATAAAAAATAATGGAAATAGACACCTCATGCAAATAAACTATCTCACAGATATAAATATGTGCCAACTTCTTTGAAAAGTAAGTAGTTAATACCGGTATGAAATGTACCGACTTAATAAACCTATAAACAATGATCCAAACTGCTAGATCATAATAATACCAAATTGAATGGACAATTGAGAAAAAACTCAATGATTAGACACATAGAGTGGGCAAGCAATCCTTGATCTCCCCTTATATGAGTAAATCCCTTCTTGTTACTTGCAATCTTATGATTCAACTCTTGAAAGTTAACTAGCATCGTGCAATGCTTTATATTGTCACGACCGCTTTTACTCTTTCAATTGACAAATATTGTTCGATGAACTAGCATAGCTGCTCACCCTCAGACATAGATATTGTAGAATCACAAAAAAGTGATTCGCTTGATCGATGGATTAAAGGTAATAATAGCATATATTCTGTTATTCCGGGTTTTAGTCTTGATTGTAATCTGGTGAACTTGAATTTCTATTTGTTAACCTGAATATCTATAATATGTACTACAATGATAATATGCTAGATTTCCATGTAATCTGATATGTTTTACCCGTACTTCAGTGTGTTTTTAGGTTTTTTGAAGGCTTAAATATGACCAATGGAGCTTAATAGTTGAAGTTTTACATGTAGGAAGACAAGAGCGAAAAATAGAGGTGATTTGAGCAATAATGAAGCTAAAAGGCAATTTCTGAAGAAATAAAGAAAAATTGTGACCTAGGCAGTGAAGTAAGTGCCCATAGCATAGGAAAAAACACATAAAGATTGTGACACCAAATAATGAAGTAACTTCCTGTATCACAGAAAAAGCACATGAAAATCTGGAATTTCAACCAGATCCTATAAGAAAAATAGCTATAGCACTAGTACAAATTCACATGTGTTTTATCTTGAAGGGAAACTTAGTCATTTGGATCAGGGACGTGATATAAAAGCTTCTAACTCTTATTTCAGCCGTACACTCGACCTAAGAAGGCAAGGAACACCATTGTTGAAGCAAATTTGAGCTAGGAAGATCCTAAAATTCATTCCACAAGACGAATCAAAGTGTTTTTCTCTACTTTTCTATCTTTACTCTATGGATATTGGTTTGTCAATGGTTTATGTGTTTTTGAGTAGTACTATGAGTAGCTAAACCCTTCATTTAGGGTTCTGATGGAATATTTTGTAGGATAAATTCTTGTTATGCTTTATATCATGAGCCCTTTGAGTTCTCTACTTGTTCAACTACGTGTTTATTTCAGTTGATTGAATGACCATTGATTGACTGTACCTATACATATTTAGGTGGTTGTTGAACATTGTCACTCCTGACGTATGTGAAAAATAAATACGGGGGATACAAAGGTGAATTTTGGAATAACAAAGCCTTAACATGGTCATAGTAAGATAGTGCCTTCTAGCATAGTTTTGAAGAATATGTCTAGTAAATTATTGTAGTTTCTCGAGAGAGAATTATGACACCTGAAGTGCTCACAATCGGTATAGAATACTTGGGCAAAATTATTGGAGACGTTGTTGGAAGGATTCAAATAATTAAGGAAAATCTTGGAGAGTTTGGTGTGATCATACAACATTAGTGGAATGGAATAGAAAATTAAGATATTGTTGCTGCTATTAAATAAGGATTTAAGCAATGTAGAACCTTCTTTTATGTCGGTTAATCTAGGAGAAAAAAACATAAGGTTCCAAAAGAGATGTGAATATAAATTTTTGTTGGTGGTTGATTGTTTAAATCGTTTGAAAAGTTCCAACAAGGAGCTTAATATCATTAGGAGATGTAAGAGATTAAATTTGAACGTATTTATGGATGCTTCTAGTAATTTGAGGGATAACAACAACTTCTACCTCTTTTGGGAAATAATTCAGTTGGTGTTTTTGGGCCTTTTCCTTCCTATGTGGATTAAAAGGTGCCTTTTTGGACCTAGATAACTTTTCTGTTACGCCCCGCAATATTACGTCGACGATGTTGCACCTTATTGTATTGTACATTGAATTTATCGTAAGGTAATTGACATCAGTCCAAGGAAAATATTATTTGGAGATTATAAGGATTATGCTATTTCAAACAATTGATGAGTAAATTCGTGAAGGTGAGAGGGTAAGAAAATCGAAGGAAGCGAATTTCGTCAAAATTTGGCATGGTGGGATAAAATAGGGGCCGAGCGTTAATACCCGATATTTATGGACTAGTACCATATAAGGTACCCCATGGACATGATAGTAAGGTGCATAAGGTATGTGAAAAGTGAGTAATATTTGAAGTAAATTGAGATAGTTCCTAATTATGTGGATAATTGGGTAATTATTGGTTAATGGAGAATTAACAAATTAATTAAGGAATTAAGTGGTTAATGTTGGATAAGCCTAAACTTTCCCCACGTGGCATTAGTCCACTATTCAAGCATATGAATCATTGTCATATATTCTTAGTAGACCAAGGTAAAGTGTAACCCATTAAAGGACTCATAAGAATGAGTCATTCTTAAAAGTCTTGGAGTTTGGTTCATTTGGACAAAGACAGTAAGTACGTCCAAGTCTTATAAGTTGGTTCGTTTGTAAAGATTTGTTCATTTTGGAAAAAATGATCAAATCTCAAAGGTGTTAGAACAACCATTAAACTTGTTCATCTAACAATCTCATCTAACAATCTTAGCTCAAACAAAAACGTTGAAGCAGAAGCATTTCAAAGCTTCATCAGAAGCAATTTTATCCGAGTGAGTTTCATAAAATCCAAGCAAGGAATTTCGTTCAAATTCAAAGAAGCAGAAGCTTCATTTCGTGCAAATAATTCAAAGAATAGGTATGTTAAGGCTATCCCTTCTTTCTTTTGGCATGTTCCAAATTATATGGAAGAAATGAGCAAACTCATGGTTTCCATAAATTACTCTATTCATAGAAATACTAGGGGTGTCTATATTCTTGATTCCCCATGTGAATTATTATTATCTTCTGTTCATGGGTCTCAAAAATACGTATGTTGGTAAAGTTGATTTTATGATATTAATCAGAGGCATAATGGCTTTATGACGTACCGAGAGATTTTATTGACGTATTTCATATGCATTTCATGCATTTACATATGCACATTGACCCATGACCAGATGGTGTTATATACGCGTATATATGTAAATATATGTATATGGGATATGGGAAAAAGTTACGGCGTTATATACGCACCACCACCTGATCAACTGGTATATGATGATGATGTTGCCCACAGTGGCTGAAATATGATTCAAACTGCGCTATATACGCGTATATATGTATGTATATATATATGATTCAAACGGTGTTATATATGCGTATATATGAATGTATATGTATATGGGATATGGGAAAGGTTATGGTGTTATATACGCACCACCACCTGATCAGCTGGTATACAATGATGATTTTGCCCACAATGGCCGATATGATATGATAAGATGCCCTCAGAAGATGATGATGTTATGAAACATATACCTATGCACGACATGACATTCATACGCATATGCATGACGCTAAAAGTGATTTATTATTTACAGAGTTATCCAGACATACAGGTTGAGTCAATTACTCTATATTTCTTCCATGTCTCTTATGTATTTATTTATGTGCCTTACATACTCAGTACATTATTCGTATTGACGTCCCTTTTGCCTGGGGACGCTACGTTTCATGCCCGCAGGTCCTGATAGACAGGTCGAGAGCCCTCCAAGTAGGCTATAAGCTCAGCGGAAGATGTTGGTGCGCTCCATTAGCTTCGGAGTTGCTCGTTTGGTTAGTGTGATGACCCAAAAGGTCATCCTGTGTAAATTTGACTAAAACCATGTTCCAAGGCCCAGAAAGCCTCCGTTAATCTCACCTCGATATGCGTGCAGCCCATGCGTGTAGCCGGAAAACCTTTATGTGGAAACTTGATAAAAAGTTGAATTTATGGTAATTAATGGATTAAAGTTTACTTTGGTCATCATTTTTGGTAAACGGACCCGGACCCGTGATTTGGCTGTCCCGGAGGGTCCGTAGGAAAATATGGGACTTAGACGTGTGCCCGAAATCGAATTCCGAGGTCCCAAGTTCGAGAAATTAATTTTTAAAGAAAATTATTTTTTGAAAATTATAAAGGTTTGTGAAAATGGTAATTAATGTGGAAACTGTGTTACCGGGCATGTATTATGGTTTTGGAGCCCGGAACAGGTTCAATATAAATTATATGAGTTATCTGTAAAATTTGGTGTAAAACAAACTTGATTTGACGTGTCTCGGATAGAAAACGAAAAAGTTGAAGGCTAATGAAGTTTAGAGGATTTTCATAGGTTTCGAGGTTTAACTCCTTTTTTTTTGATGATATTTTGGTGGTTTAATTACTTGATTAAGTCCGTAGGACGATTTGGGAGTCGTGTGTATTTTTGGTTTTGAGCCCCGATGGCTCAGGTGAGTTCCGGGTAGGTGTCGGAGTGTACAAAGTTAGAAAAATTTGGTGTGATTTGATGGTTTCTGGTGTTCAGGTAATTTACCCTATGCGAACGCACCCAAGGTGTGCGAACGCATAGGGTAAAAGTGGGGTCTGGGGTCAGGGCCCAATTTTCCCTCTGCGAACGCACCACCTTAGGTGCGAACGCAGAAGGTAGGATGGCTAGGCAGTGCGAACGGAGGGGTCTTGGGGCAAACGCATAGTGTATTAGGGCGGGGGGG
>ML278866.1:68985-83495 GCA_005239495.1 Nicotiana undulata
ACGCGAACACATAGGTCAGCCTTGCCAACACCGTGCGAACGCGGCCAAGGGGTCGCGAACGCATAGTACAAATCCGCCCAGTGATTTTATTATTCCAAAAACATAATATACTTAAGGGATTTCTCATATTTCACCATTATCTTCTTCTCCAACATAGGCGATTCCTAAGCTAGTTCTCCTCCATAACCATTTGGGTAAGTGATTCTAACACTAATTTCTTTCATTTTCCTTCATCAAACACTAGAATCTAGGTCTTAAATCATGAAATCAAGGTAGAATTTAGGGGTTTTGAGTAGAGTTAGGGTTTATGGGATTTTTGGGAATTCAACCTCAATTTGGGGTCGTATTTCAAAAAAATTTGTATATTCGGGCTCGTGGGGGAATGGGTGAACGGGTTTTGGTCTAAACCTCGAGTTTGGACCAAGCGGGCCCAGGGTCGGTTTTTGGTATTTTTGGAAGACTGATGGGAAATGTATAATTAGGCTATGGAATATATTTATTGAGTAATTATTGATGTTAATAAGTCAATTGTGTCTAGATATTATCGTTTCGGAGTTGGATTCGAGAGGCAAGGCTGTGATTGAGGCTTGACTTGCATTTTTGGAGCCGAGGTAAGTGTTTGGCCTAACCTTAGCTTGAGGGAATATGTATAGAGTCTTATTTGCTATGTGTAATTCATGTCCAACGTATAGGTGAGGTGACGAGTATCTATATGTTGTGGTCAAGCATGCCCGTGAGTCAATTGTGACGAATCATACCATGTTCTTAATATTCTCTGTACTACGAATAATTGGTGATTGAGATGTGATACATTGAGGTTGTTTCATTGCATGGGCAGTTATTGAATTATTTGTTCAGTTGAGGTTTTTACTGTTGAAATTATATTTCTGAGCGAGTTTGGTTATGGCTGAGTCCCTTGCCGGGACGATAGAATTTTATTGAGTATTTCTGTGCACTTGAGATTTCTATTGTTAGTTTTCACACTATATTGTTGTTTTATATTATTTATCGCACGAGGGGACATGCCGTGCCGATTATTTATTATTTATTGCACGAGGGGACATTCCTTGCCGATTTCTTATTATTTATCGCACGAGGGGACATGCCGTGTCGATCGTTTGTTATTTATACACGAGGGGACATTCCGTGTCGAGTGGTTACTATTTATGCACGAGGGGACATTCCGTGTCAAGTGGTTACTATTTATGCACGAGGGGACATTCCGTGCCGAGTGATTGTGATATTATGCACGAGGGGACATGTCGTGACTTTTGTTGTTCATTATCCGTTCTGAGACGTTAAATTCCTGCTCTTACTGTTACGTTTCAGTTATTACCCTGTTCTATTGTGCTAGTATTGTTTCCCCTTTTATCCCCAGCATGTTCACCCTATATCTGTATTTTCTTGTTTATTTCCGTTGATATCTCCCTGTTGTTATATAGAATTGCACAGGCATATATTGTTGTTGGTCCTAGCCTCGTCACTACTTCGCCGAGGTTAGGCTCGGCACTTACTCAGTACATGGGGTCGGTTGTACTAATACTACACCTGCACTTCTTTATGTTGTGCAGACTACGCAGACGGACCCGGTGGACATTGACGGAGGGAGTATCCTTCAGTCCTTTCAGGAGACATCGAGGTAGACTCGCAGACGTTCGTGGGCCTTGGCGTCACCTTCTACCCTTCTCTTTCAGTTTTGTCTTATTATATAGTTTCAAAGGCAGTATTATGTACATATTTTTCAGACTATTGTATTTAGTAATCTCATAGACAATTTGTGAGTTTTGTGACACCAGTTCTGCGCATATTTATGTGATTTATTTCGGAGCTTGTTGTATAATTTGAAATCAGTTAACTTTTATATTGTTAATCACAATTGTCGTAATTATCTTGTTCATTTTAGTTGTTAATGGGTTTGTTTATTGAAAACGTTGGTTTGTCTAGCGAGTGCAATGTTAGACGCCATCATGACCGATAGGTGGGATTTCAGGTCGTGACAAGTTGATATCAGAGCACTAGGTTTCTTAGGTCTCACAACTCACGGACAAACTTGGTAGAGTCTAAGGGATCGGTATGGAGACGTCTGTAGTTATCACCCTGAGGCTGCAAAGTTAGGAATAACTTCATATCTTTCATTCTCTGTCGTGCCATTGAATTCCGAATACTAATTGAGTCTCTATTTTACTCTCTCGCAGATGGCAAGAACGCGTGCTTCCTCATCGACTGATCAGCAGCCTGATCCTCCTATTGTAGCTCCTATGAGGGGCCGAGGTCGAGGCCGTGCTAGAGGCCGAGGCAGAGCTAGAGCAGCATCCCCCGTTGAGGACCCACAGGTAGACCATGCCGGTGAGGTTCCTGCTTAGACGGTTCCCGTCGGACCAGCTCAGGTTCCAAAGGGGTTCATTGCCACCCCAGTGCTGCAGGACTCTCTAGTCCGCTTGGTGGGACTTTTGGAGAGTGTGGCTCAGGCCGGTCTTCTTCCTACTGCACCAGCTTGATCTCAGGCTAGAGGAGGGACCCAGACTCCTACTATCCACACCCCAGAGCAGTTCGCCAGTCACTTTCAGACTCCAGCACCTCAGGCAGCTGGAGTAGCTCAGCCGGGTATTGTGGCACCGGCAGCCGAGGGTGCCGCTATGTCAGCAGATGCTCTATGGAGACTAGATCGGTTCACCAAGTTATTCACTACTACATTTACTGGTGCACCATCAGAGGATCCCCATGATTATTTGGACATCTGTTATGAGGTTCTTCGGAACATGGGCATTGTGGAGTCCAATGGAGTTGATTTTTCTACTTTTCGCCTTTCGGGTTCCGCCAAGACTTGGTGGAAAGACTACTGCTTGACCAGGCCAGCTGGGTCTGCACCTTTGACTTGGGCTCAGTTCTCCGATTTATTCTTGGGGAAGTTCCTTCCAGTTACTCAGAGGGAGGATCTTAGGAGGCAATTTGAGCGCCTCCAGTAGGGATCTATGTCTGTCACTCAGTACGAGACCAGGTTCATTACTCTAGCCAGGCATGCTATTATAATACTCCCCACTGATCGGGAGAGGGTTCGGAGATTTATTGAGGGTTTGGCTCAGCCTATCAGACTTCCGATGGTCAGGGAGACAGGTACTGATATCTCCTTTCAGGATGCAGCCGATGTGGTCAGGCGCATTGAGATGGTATTATCCCAGGGTGATGGTCAGGGGTCTGACAAGAGACCTCGTCATTTCGGCTGTTTCAGTGGTGCCTCATGTGGAGGCAGAGATTCATTTGGTAGAGGTCATAACCCTAGGCCTTATCAGTCGGCACTCCAGGTATCCTGTAGTGCATCATCAGCTCCCATCAGTGCACCACCGATCCAGAGCTTTCAGGGTGGTCATTCTGGTCGTCAGGGACAGTCCCAGGGTCAGTATTCTCAGCAGCCGAAGACTTGCTACACTTGCGGTGGTTCGGGGCACATATCCAGGTTCTGCCCCCGAGGTTTTAGTGGGTCTCAGTATCAGATTTCCCGTGCTACGGTTCCCGCTTCAGGTGCACTCCCACCCCCTCAGCCAACTAGGGGTGGTGATCGTGGTGCCATAGGTGGAGGTCAGACTCATAGAGGTGGAAGGCATGCCACGAGAGGTAGAGGTCAGGCCGTAGTAGGTCGACCCAGTGCTGTTCAGGGTGGAGGGGCTCAGCCCCGGTGTTATGCTTCTCCTGCCAGGCCTGACGGTGAGGCTTCTGATGCAGTTATTACAGGTACGGTTTCAATTTGCAGCGGAGAGGCTTTGGTGTTATTTGATCCTGTTTCTACATTCTCCTACGTGTCTTCATATTTTGCTCCTTATTTGAGTATGCCCCCGTGATTCCTTGAGTACTGTTGTGCATGTGTCTGCACTGGCGGGTGATTCCATAGTGGTAGATCGAGTCTACCATGCCTGCGTAGTAGTTATTGGTAGTCTACAGACTCAGGTTGATCTGTTGCTTCTTGATATGGTTGACTTTGATGTTATATTGGGGATGGACTGGTTATCCCCATATCATGCTATTCTGGACAGTCATGCCAAGACAGTGACCTTGACCTTGCTAGGTGTGCCTCGTTTGGAGTGGAGGGGGACTCCTAGTCATTCTTCTGGTAGACTCATTTCATATATGAAGGCTCAGCGCATGGTCGAGAAGGGTTGTTTAGCTTATCTGGCCTATGTTCGTGATTCTAGTGCTGAGGTTCCTCCTATGGAGTTTGTGCCCGTGGTTTGTGAGTTCCCAGAGGTATTCCCTGCTGATCTGTCGGGTATGCCACCCGACAGGGATATTAATTTTTGTATTGAGGTAGCTCAGGGCACCCAACCTATTTCTACTCCACCGTATCGTATGGCCCCGCCAGAGTTGAAGGAGTTAAAGGAGCAGTTGCAGGACTTGTTGGATAAAGACTTCATTAGGCCTAGCGTTTCTCCTTGGGGTGCCCCAGTGTTGTTTGTCAAGAAGAAAGATGGCTCAATTAGGATGTGTATTGATTACCGGCAGCTAAATAAGGTTACTATTAAGAACAAGTATCCTTTGCCGAGGATTGATGATCTATTTGACCAACTTCAGGGTGGTACAGTGTTCTCCAAGATAGACTTGAGATCTTGTTACCATCAGCTGAGGATTAGGGCTTTTGATGTCCCTAAGACAACCTTTCGCACTCGTTAGGGCAGTATGAGTTTTTGGTGATGTCTTTTGGGTTGACTAATGCCCCCGCTGCATTTATGGAGTTGATGAACTGGGTGTTCAGGCCATATTTGTACTCATTTGTGATTGTGTTTATTAATGATATATTGATATACTCTCGCAGCCGAGAGGAGCATGAGCAGTGATCCCAAGAAGATTTCAGCAGTTAGAGATTTGCCTAGGCCCACTTCAGCTACAGAGATTCGGAGTTTCTTGGGCTTAGCAGGTTATTATCGCCGATTTGTGGAGGGCTTCTCATCTATCGCAGCCCCGATGACCAGGTTGACTCAAAAGAGTTCTCAGTTCAGGTGGTCTGATGAGTGTGATGCGAGCTTTCAGAAGCTCAAGACAGCCTTGACCATGGCACCGGTGTTAGTTTTTCCCACAGGTTTAGGGTCGTATACCGTGTATTGTGATGCTTCACGGGTAGGGCTTGGTGCAGTGTTGATGCAGGATGGAAAAGTTATAGCCTATGCTTCTCGTCAGTTGAAGATTCATGAGAAGAACTATCTAGTTCATGATTTGGAGCTTGTAGCTATTGTTCATGCTTTGAAAATTTGGAGGCACTATCTGTATGGGGTGCCATGTGAGGTGTTCACGGACCATAAGAGCTTGCAGTATCTGTTCAGACAGAAGGAGTTGAACATGAGGCAGATGAGATGGTTAGAGTTGCTAAAGGATTATGATATTACTATTCTTTATCATTCGGGAAAGGCCAATGTGGTGGCTGATGCTTTGAGCCGAAAGTCAGTCAATATGGGCAGCCTAGCTTATTTATTAGTCGAGGAGCGACCTCTGCCATTGGATGTTCAGGCTTTAGCCAACCGATTTGTGAGATTGGAGATTTTTGAGACTGGCAGTGTGTTGGCTCATACCGTGGCCCGTTCTTCATTGTATGATCATATTCGGGCAAGGCAATATGATGATCGTTATCTATGTACTCTTAGAGATACGGTTCGGCACGGGGGTGCCAAGCAGGTCACAGTGGATGATGAGGCAGTTCTGAGGATGCATGGTCGTATTTGTGTGCCTGATATTGACGACATTCGTGATTGATTCTTCAGGAGGCCCATAGTTCCCGGTATTCCATTAATTCGGGCGCCGCAAAGATGTACCATGACTTGCGGCAGCACTATTGGTGGCGGAGGATGAAGAAGGATACTGTAGCTTATGTAGCTCGATGCTTGAACTGTCAGCAGGTTAAGTACGAGCACCATAGACCCGCTGGTTTGATGCAGCAGATTCAGCTTCCTGAGTGGAAGTGGGAGTGTATCACCATGGACTTTGTAGTTGGGCTCCCACGGACTCAGAGGATGATTGATGCGGTTTGGGTTGTTGTGGATAGGCTGACCAAGTCAGCGCATTTCATTCCGTTATCAGTTTCGTATTCAGCAGAGAAGTTGGCAAAGATTTATATGAGAGAGATTGTTAGATTGCATGATGTGCCCATATCTATTATATCAGACCGAGGTACTCAGTTTACCTCCCATTTCTGGAGAGTATTTCAGTGAGAGTTGGGTACACAGATTGATTTGAGCATAACATTTCATCCTCAGACGGACGGACATTCCGAGCGCACTATTCAGATTTGGAGGATATGTTGTGGGCTTGCGTCATTGATTTTGGTGGTTCATGGGACCAATTCTTGCCTTTAGCTGAGTTTGCCTACAACAACAGCTATTAGTCGAGCATTCATATGGCTTTGTATGAGGTGCTATATGGTAGACGATGTTGTTCTCTAGTCGGATGGTTTGAGCCGGGAGAGGCTAGATTGTTGGGTTCTGAGTTAGTCCAAGATGCCTTGGACAAGGTGAAGATTATTCAGGATAGACTTCGTACAACTCAGTCCAGGTAGAAGAGTTATGCGGATCGCAGAGTTTGAGATTTGGCATTTATGATAGGAGACCGGGTATTTCTTCGAGTGTCGCCTATGAAGGGCGTGATGAGGTTCGGGAAGAAGGGAAAGCTGAGCCCGAGGTACATTGGTCCATTTGAGATTTTGGATAAGGTGGGAGAGGTGGCCTACAGACTTGCCTTGCCACCTAGTTTGTCAGATGTGCATCCGGTATTTCACGTGTCTATGCTCCGGAGGTACATTGCGGATCCATCTTATGTACTTGACTTCAGCGGTGTCAAGTTGGACCAGGATTTGTCTTACGAGGAGGAGCCGATAGCTATATTAGACCGGCAGGTGTGACGTTTGAGATCGAAGAGTTATCCTTCGGTTCGTGTTCAGTGGATAGGTCAGCCTGTTGAGGCAACTACTTGGGAGTCCGACTCCAATATGCGGAGCCGATATCCCGACCTTTTCCCCGTTTCAAGTACCTTTCTATGTCTGTTCGAGGACGAACGTTTGTTTTAGAGGTGGAGATTGTGATGACCCAAAAGGTCATCATGTGTAAATTTGACTAAAATCGTGTTCCGAGGCCCTGAAAGCCTCCGTTAATCTCACCTCGATGTTCGTGCGCATCCCGGGCATGTAGCCGGGAAGCCTTTATGTGGAAACTTGATAAAAAGTTGAATTATGGTAATTAATGGATTAAAGTTGACTTTGGTCAACATTTTTGGTAAACGGACCCGGACTGGTGATTTGGCTGTCCCGGAGGGTCCGTAGGAAAATATGGGACTTAGATATGTGCCCGGAATCGAATTCCGAGGTCCTAAGTCCGAGAAATGGATTTTTAAAGAAAATTATTTTTTGAAAAATATAAAGGTTTGTGAACATGGTAATTAATGTGGAAACTGTGTTACCGGGCTCGTATTATGGTTCTGGATCCCGGAACAGGTTCAATATATATTATATGAGTTATCTGTAAAATTTGGTGTAAAACGGACTTGATTTGACGTGTTTCGGATAGAAAACGAAAAAGTTGAAGGTTAATGAAGTTTTGAGGATTTTCATAGGTTTTGAGGTTTAATTCCTTGTTTTTGATGATATTTTGGTGGATTAATTACTTGATTAAGTCCGTAGGACGATTTGGGAGTCGTGTGTATTTTTTGTTTTGAGCCCCGAGGGCTCGGGTGAGTTCCGAGTAGGTGTCAGAGTGTAAAAAGTTAGAAAAATCTGGTGTGATTTGCTGGTTTCTGGTGTTCAGGTAATTTACCCTATGCGAACGCACCCAAGGGTGTGCGAACACATAGGGTAAAAGTGGGGTCTGGGGTCGGTGCCCAATTTGCCTTGTGAGAACGCACCACCTTAGGTGTGAACGCGGAGGGTAGGATGCCTAGGCAGTGCGAACGCATGGGCCTTAGGGCGAATGCATAGTGTATTGGGGGGGGGGGGGGGAACCTGGGGCTGGGTAGTATTTGGCCTATGCGAACGCGGCCCTTGGCACGCGAACGCATAGGTCAGCCTTGCCAACACTCTGCGAAGGTGGCCAAGGGGTCGCGAACGCATAGTGCAAATCCGCCCAGTGATTTTATTATTCTAAAAACAGAATATACTTATGGGATTTTTCATATTTCACCAACTTCTTCTTCTGCAAGACTCCATAGGCGATTCCTAAGTTAGTTCTCCTCCATAACCATTTGGGTAAGTGATTCTAACACTAATTTCTTTTATTTTCCTTCATCAAACACTAGAATCTAGGTCTTAAATCATGAAATCAAGGTAGAAATTAGGGGTTTTGGGTAGAGTTAGGGTTTATGGGATTTTTGGGAATTCAACCTCAATTTGGGGTCGGATTTCAAAACAAATTGTATATTCGGGATCGTGGGGGAATGGGTGAACGTGTTTTGGTTCGAACCTCGAGTTTGGACCAAGCAGGTCTGGGGTCGGTTTTTGGTTGTGATGGCCCAAATGAGTCATCTTATGTAAAGTTAATTATGACTGTATTCTAAGGCCCCGAAAGCCTCCGTTAATCTTACCTCGATGTGCGTGCGCAGCCTGGGCGCGTAGCCGGGAAGCCTTTTATGTGAAAACTTGATTAAGAGTTAAATTTATGATAATTAATTGAATAAAGTTGACTTTGGTCAACATTTTTGATAAACAGACCCGGACTAGTGATCTGACGGTCCCGGAAGGTCCGTAGGGAAATATGAGACTTGGGCGTATGCCCGGAATCGAATTCCGAGGACCCAAGTCCGAGAAATGAATTTTAAAAAAAAAATGGTTTTATGAAAATATTAAAGGCTAATGAAAATGAACCTTGATGTGAAACCTGTGCTGCCAGGACCGTATTATGATTTTGGAGCCCGGAACAGGTTCAATATGTGGTATTTAAGTTATCTGTGAAATTTGGTAAAAAACGGACTTGTTTTGACAAGTTTCGGATCAAAATGGGAAAATCGGAGTCAATGAAGGTTTGAGGATTTTCATAGAATTTGAAATTTGTCTTGAAATGTGATTTTGTGTTCCCGAGGTCCGAATGAAATTCTGAGACCGAGGATAGTTCCGTTATGTCATTCCTGACTCGTCTGCAAAATTTGAAATCATTCTGAGTAGTATAGACTAGTACGGTGCATTGAAGTGAATTCTAGAGTTTCAAGTTTTTAAGTTTTGATTCAATTTGGTTTTGGGATTGAATTTTGAGCTTCGTTGTTGTTTTTCATGTTCCGAGAGTTCGAGCGAGTCCGTATCACGAATACAGACTTGCCGGTGCTTTTAGACGGGGTCCCGAGGTGCTCAGGTGAGTTTTGGACCCCCGGGAGCTAAGTTAGAAAAAACCAGTAATTTCTGCTATCTGGTTTCCTTCTTTGCGATCGCAGAAGGTGGGTTGCGATTGCGGAGAAGGATTTTGCTGGGCTGTTGATTGTTCTCTGCGATTGCAACCTCCCCTTTGCGATCGCAGAGGTCTGGGATACTCACCTACGCGATCACAGCCTTTTCTCGCGATCGCATTGAGTCGCATCTGGGGCCGGGTGGGTTTGTTCTTCGCGATCGCAGGATCTTTGCCGTGATCGCAGAAGTCTGGCCAGTTGGCCTTCGCGATCGCAGGACCTCTCTGCCGCGATCGCAGAGGTATGGCCAGTTGGCCTTCGCGATTGCAGGGCCCTTGTCGCGATCGCAGTTAAGGAATCCCTGGGCAGTTTTATAAAATACGGGACTTAGCATTTTTCCTCCATTTTCATCTTCCTCCTCATGTTTTTAGAGAGCTCTTCAAAGGAACCTTCCACCACTGCTATTGAGGTAAGCAAACTCCATAGTTCTACTAGTTTCAAACATTAATTCCTATTTAAATTCACTATTAAATTATCTAAAATCATAGAATTAGGTAGTAATTTTAGGGTTCTTGAGGATTTTGTTATTTTCCATTCCAGGCCATGAATTCAAGTAGAAATCACACATTAATGATCCTTATGCTATGGGTGAGTGATCCCTTCGAGAATTTTCGGAATTTGATCATGCGGGACCGGGGTTGGAATTTGGGAATTCTTAAAGAATAGTGATTTTAGTAAATAACTAAGATGATTTTCCACATTATGCATGCATTGATGTTATTTTACACCTTTTTGGTTAGTTGCGAGTCCTCGGGTGTAGAGTTCGGAGCTTCGGGCGTAATTGTGGTCCGAGGGGTAGGTTCAACACGAGGTGAGTCTCCTTTCTAACCTTGTAAGAGGGAATTGTCCCCATAGGTGATGTATATGCTATGTGTAATTTTTCGGGGGCTACGTACGAGCCAAGTGACGAGAGTCCGTACGTAGCGGCTATTATTGTTATGTCCGTGTAGTTAGGCCCAGATCATGCCTTGTATGCTTTCTCGTAATGCCTTATATGTTTTTTCTTGTAATGCTTTATATGATTTATTGTGCCGCCATGTGTGCTATAAGGTTATGTTTTGTATAGTGTTGTTCCTCTGAGGCTTTATGGAAAAATTGTTGAATGGTAAGGAAATTTTTATGGAAAGTGTTGAGAAATTGAAATGAATATGGGATCGGGCCGTAGGCCACGGCAGTGTTGAAAAGAAATTGAAATGAATATGGGATCAGGCCGTACGCCACAACAGTGTTGAAAAGAAATTGAAATGAATATGGGATCGGGCTGTACACCACGACAGTGTTGAAAAGAAATTGAAAAGAATATGGGATCGGGCCGTACGCCACGGTAGTGTTTGAAGGAAATTGAAATGAATATGGGATCGAGTCGTATGCCACGGCGAGTGTAGAAGGATGCTTATGGGAGCGGGCCGTACGCCACGGCGGATCTAAGAATTTGTGGTTATTGTTTAGTTAGGTCGTTTTACCCTTGAAAGTGCTTTATTGTTTAGTTCAGCAATTGTTTGGATTTCTGCTCTTGATACATATACTTGTTGCTTATCTCCCTGACATGCCTACTGTATTTCATTATACTCTACCATATGTTATTACTGTTGGACCTTAGTGAGTATCGAGTTGACCTCTCGTCACTATTTCTTCGAGTTTAGGCAGGATACTCACTGGGTACATATTTATTTAATATGTACTCATGCTGCACTTTATTTTCTTTTCTATACTTGATTGTACAGGTCCGGAAGCTGGTACTTCTGATTATCAGGTCAGTGCTAGATACTGATAGCGTGGTCATACTTCACGGTGAGCTGCTTTCCCGGCGACTTCCTAGCAGCACCCTGGAGTTCTTTTGTTATATTCTCTGTCCATTTCTTTCAGACTGAGACTCTGTATATATTGTAGCCATTGTATATTTAGTGGTTGCCCATGACACTCGTGACACTAGTTCTTGGCGCACACACGTAATGTATGTATATTTTGGGTTTTGGGATGTATAGCTATGTATATGTTTTATTTCGGCCTTGTATTTACTATGATTTTTCCTGTAACTCAAGGCTAGTATCATGTTAGTTGTTTTAAACTGGTAATTATTGACTTGTTCGATTAGATAGGAAGGGTAACACTTAGTGTAATTTGTGTTGGCTTGCCTAACCCCGTCGTTGGGCGCCATCACGACCCGGATTAGGATTCTCGGTCGTGACAACGTGGTATCAGAGCTCTAGGTTCACGTAAGTCTCACGAGTCACGGGCAGGCCCAGTAGAGTCTTGTGGATCGGTATAGAGACGTCTGTACTTATCTTTAGGAGGCTATGGGGTGTTAGAAAACTTCCCTTTATTCATATCTTGTCGTGCAATCTATGAGGTACTCAAACTTATTCTTCTACTCTCTCACAGATGGTGAGGACGCGTGCATCCAATGTTCCTGGTCCGGGAGAGGCCGCTGCCCCGGCTGCCCAAGGTCGGGGTAGAGGCAGGGGTAGAGCACCTGCTCGAGGCAGGGGACGAGGGTGTCCCAAAGCTACACCACTGGCACCATCAAAGGACCCTATTATGGAGGAGCAGGATGAGGTGCCTCCGGTAGCACCTGCTCCAGTGGATTTCATGACGGGGCAAGGCTTCCAGGAGGTCATGGGCCGTATGATGAGATTCATGGAGACTATGTCTCAGGCTGGTTTATTTCCAGCCGACCCTGCTACTTCTCAGGCGGGAGGGGGAGTCCAGACTCCTACCGATCAGGCCACAGGTCAGGAAGCAGTAGCACGTCATACCCCGGGCACACCGCCCGTGGGAGGGGTTCAACCCGTAGTAGCATCCCCAGAGCCCAGACCAGTTGCAGGGGGTGACCAGCAGAAGATGTTGGATAGATGGACCCGACTTTGCCCTCCAGTCTTCAGGGGTGAGAGGGGAGAGGATGCTCAGGATTTTATTGATAGGTGCAGGGACAGCCTGCACAACATGATGATTTTGGAGTCCCATGGAGTGGATTTCACCACATGTCAGTTAGAGGGCAGAGCTCGCAGGTGGTGGCAGTCATATATTCTCAGCAGACCAGCAGATTCTCCTCCTGTCACTTGGGATCAGTTCGCTCAGCTATTTCTAGACAGATACATTCCACCTTCAGAGAGGGTGGAGCTAGGGGGTCAGTTTGAGCGACTAGAGCAGGGGCAGATGTCAGTGACTGATTATGAGCCTAGATTTTCTGAGTTGTCTTGCCATGCCTTTATGATATTGCCTACTGATGCCGAGAGCGTGCGACGATTTGTGGCAGGCTTGCATCCAGGTATTACGGCCTCTATGGCCATAGAGGTAGAGATGGGCACCCCCATACCAGCTTGTAGTCGAGATAGCTCGACGGATTGAGGGTTACCGTATGAGGAGCAGGGAGCAGGGTCAGCCAGGTCAGCAGGGTCAGCAGGACAAGAGGGCCAGGTTCACAGGTGACTTCAAGGGTGCACCAGCTAGGGGTAGAGGTCAGTTCGGAGGCGGCCATTTCAGTAGGCCTTCATATTCAGCACATCCACTACCTCCCAGGGGTATTTCAGCGAGGCCTCAGTTCGGTACTATGCCAGAGCGTTCCTATCGTTCCCCAGCCACCCAGGTTGCACCCAGTAGTTATTCCAGTCATCAGAGATCCTCTAGCTCCTATTTCAGTGCCTTACCAGATGGTTCACACCGCCCTCCGGCTATTCAGGGTTCTTCCTCTTTCGGGCAGCGGGTTGTAGCACCAGGAGGTTGTTTTGAGTGTCGGGTGTCGGGTCATACGTGGAGGTATTGTCCCAGGTATCGGGGCAAGGTGCAGCAGAGTTATTAGCCTAGGAGTTCAGCACCAGCAGTCCGGCCGCCTCGAGGTGGAAGACAGGTCGGCAGGGGTCGTCCTAGAGGGGGAGGCCAGTCAGGAGGAGGTCAGTTAGTTCCTGTTCACTCTGGGGGAGTTCAATCTTCATGAGCCTCAGCCAGATTTTATGCCATTCTGGCTAGATCAGATGCAGTGGCCTCAGACGCCGTAATCACATGTATTATCTCAGTATGTGGTAGGGAGGCTTTAGTACTATTTGATCCAGGATCCACGTATTCGTATGTTTTTGTACTATTTTCTCATTTTCTGGATACCCCTCGTGAGTCCTTGGGTTCTCCTATATTGTTGTCCACTCCTGTGGGTGATTCTATGGAGGTAGACCGAGTCTACCGGTCTTGTGTGGTCACTTTCTGCGGTTTCGATACCAGAGCAGATCTTTTATTGCTGGATATGATTGATTTTGAGGTTATCCTAGGCATGGATTGGCTATCTCCTTATCATGCTGTGTTAGATTGCCATGCCAAGACAATCACTTTATCCATGCCTGAGTCGCATAGATTAGAATGGAGAGGTTCTTCCATTAGTGCCTCAAGATGGGTCATTTCCTTCATAAAGGCTCGGCATATGGTCGATAAGGGTTGTTTGGCTTACCTTGCTTATGTGCGGGACACCACCGCCGAGTCTCCTGCCATTGATTCAGTGCCTGTTGTTCGAAAGTTTCCGGATGTGTTTCCTTCAGATCTTCTAGGCATGCCTCCAGATCGAGATATTGACTTTTGTATTGATTTGGCTCCAGATACTTAGCCTATCTCCATTCCCCCTTATCATATGGCTCCTAAGGAGCTAAAGGAGTTGAAGGAGCAGCTTGAGGAGTTGTTGGACAAGGGGTTCATCAGGCCGAGTGTGTCGCCGTGGCGTGCTCCAGTCTTATTTGTGAAGAAGAAGGATGGGTCTATGCGGATGTGCATTGACAATCGCCAGCTAAATAAAGTGACCATCAAGAATAAGTATCCTCTGCCGCGCATCGATGATTTGTTTGATCAGTTACAGGGTGCTCGAGTGTTCTCCAAGGTTGACTTGAGATCGGGTTATCATTAGCTGAGGATTCAGGCTTCAAATGTTTCGAAGACTGCATTTCGTACCAGATATGGCCATTATGAATTCCTGGTGATGTCCTTTGGTTTAACTAATGCCCCAGCAGCATTCATGGACTTGATGAATAGGGTATTCAGGCCGTATATTTATTCATTCTTCATCGTCTTCCTTGATGACATCTTGATTTATTCGCGAAGCCTGGGTGAGCATGAGCAGCACTTGAGAGTTGTGC